>JBAMIH010000397.1:0-13227 GCA_038501795.1 Pseudopleuronectes americanus | reverse complement strand
CTAGAGGCAAAGGGGGGGAAAGAGAGGATGGTTATTTTTTGCAAGCTGAGAATTAAGTAGAAATGTCAAATCCAACTAAATCAGAGGGAGATAATGGATAAAGTCGAAAAATGTCAAGATTAAGTCAAAACATTTCTTTGCATTTTCAAGAATAAAATGGGAGAACATTTCCAAAAGAAAGATTTTTTATTGTGTTTTCTAAATAAAGTGGAAATCTCAAGAACAAAGTCATATTTGCTGTAAATTTCAACTATAATCTTGAAATTTCACATTTATTCTTGACATTTTGACTTTATTCTCAAAATGTAGAATCCGATCAGCAGTGGTCCTGATAGTTTTCTGTCCTCCTCTTCTGTCTCCAGCTGGAGGAGACTCAGACCAAGCGTCACGATCAGCTGGTGGAGCAACACAACGAGCTCCTGCAGGAGATTCAAGACCTGAAGCCAAAGGTAAAACAAACACATTGAAAGATCTGTGTCTAACTTCCCATCATTTCCTGCTCCTGAAGTTTATTTCTCGACCTGAACCCTCTACTGCTGTGAATAGTTCACACTTTAATTCAATTACACAGCAAGAAACGTCCTCTGCATGCGGCTCTGAGCTGCTGCTGCTGCTGTTTGTGGCTCCACACCCACACAGCTCAGCATCAGACGTCAGAGCGCTGGAATGATGCAACGCCCCCTGGCAGCCACACTGGAGCCTCTCTTATTCTTCCCCCTGTATTTACCACCATCCTCTCGTCTCTCTCTCTCTCTCTCTCCAGCTGCAGGGCAACGTGGAGGAGGAGTTCCAGGAGAAGTTCCAGCGTTTGCCGGGAGAGATTCGAGACTTCCTGCAGGACAGGAAGACGGAGGTCAGAGGTCACAGCAAGTCCCGGCCGTCGACCCCTCACGAAGCTCTGTCAGAGGAGGACTGAAGAGGAGGAGAGGATGAAAGCCGGGAGGAGGAAAGGGAGGAAACAGAAGAGGAGAAATCCAGATGAAAAAGACTGATACACTTTTTATCTCCATCCTCGCATGCACTCTGTCTGCTTCTCATCCGAATCCATCTGGTCTTATTTTGATAGACAGCTGAAATCCAATGGTTTGTACTGCATGACAACCATAACTAGCTATCTCTCTATCTCTCTCTCTATCTCTCTCTCTCTCTATCTATCTATCTATCTATCTATCTATCTATCTATCTATCTATCTATCTATCTATCTATCTATCTATCTATCTATCTATCTATCTATCTATCTATCTATCTATCTATCTATCTATCTATCTATCTATCTATCTATCTATCTTTCTTTCTATCTACCTACATTTGAGAAACAGTGAGCAAACATCCTTCCTGTCTCCCTCTCTTTTGTTTACATATATAAACAAATAATCGCTACATATCCAAACTTCACGTTTTACTTTATTATTAGTCACTAATAAGAGGTGGTCGTCATAGCAACTTGTTCTACAATCGTCTAAATCAGTAGCACGGCTGTATTCTATTGTTATTTATTTATTTATTTAGCATTACTAACTATGTTCTCACACATTTATTCATATTTGGAAGCCGCCCAGTACAACCACAGTGTGATGGAGCCGTGGTTTTGCTCAGCGGCTCCTCGGCAGCGGCAGTGAGGCAGGAGCACACGCTGCTCGTTCATTCATCACATCTCATTTCAAAACTCGGAAAATAAGTTTCCATTTCAAATACTGTTGCACGTAAATAATATGGATACTTTATACTGTTAATTGTATGAGAAACTATATATTATGCACATTTTATGATAACAACACTCAACCATACACACACAGACAGTGTTTTCAATGGAGATTTTTATATGTATTTGTTTATTTTATTTTCATGGCTTTATGCTGCATCAATAAATCTAAGGTCATGTAATATTTAACGACATTATCCAGCCCTGTACCTATTTTTTCAGTATTTTAATTTTTTTTGTACTCTACCTTGGGTTTGATTCTTCATTAACATAATGAGTCATATTCACAATAATTATGCGAGTATGTTGGAGGGAGGAAAATATTTTAAAAGATCAATTTTTCAAGATTTCTGTTCAAATATCCCCAGGATTGATTATTATGTCCTCGCTAGTTTGATTATGCACTTTATTTATTTATTGATGAGATTTGATAAGAACAATGATCTCAATCGAAGATTCTGTTTAGTTATTTAAATTATAAATATATATATTTATCATAGCATGCCAGTTAAACTTTTATGGATTGATGCATCGTCAGACTTTTACTTCCACTATGTTTAGGGGGAATTTGAGGATTTACACAGGATTTTTTTTTGTGCATATTAATACATTTTAATTTATTTTCCAACCAGTAGCAGCAGAATCCCAAACGTTCCCTCGGACTCTTGGTTCTCACTCGTGTTCGATGTGAAGCAGCCTCTGCATGATTTATTCATTTTGATGTGAAAGGTGTTTCTACACTTAATTATCTCTCCGGTGGATGTTTGTTTATTTATTGTTCTATTGATGATCACTAAGCAACAAGAGCATCATTTATAAAACTGTTTCAGAATGAAATGAGTCGACTTTTTTGTATGAAGCTGTTAAATGGATCGAACGGAGCTCGTCGCTCTTTGTACAGTGATCTTCCTTGTTGGAACTTTTTTCCTTGTTTTTGTTTTTCCTCTGGACTAAAACACCTGAAGCTCGAGCTGCGTTCAACAATCTTTTCTCAGAGAACCTTATTCATCGGGACCTGACCTTGTTTAAAACGTTAACTTACACCACAACACATCGACTCAGCTGTAAAACTCTTAATATTATTCTCTAAATTACCCGTTTAGAACACGCTGGTGTGTTTCTCCAGCAGAACGTCTTGTTGAACGCACCCCGGCTTCAGTGATTAAACTGAGCATGCTTTTATTGTCTTGGATTTCTCCACAAATTGTTCAACTGTTTCTTGGTTTTGCTGAATGCTACTTAACGACTGAACGACTGAACAACTATTAAAACTATTTGTCCTAAGAATAAGACGTTATCTGTGGATGTTCCTGTAAGATCCAAGTCTTTAGAGCTCAGTGTGGGAAGACCTGAGGTAGAAGGAGACGAGGAGGAGTCTGGGAGTTTGAGTCTAACGTGTAATTAGTGTTGTCAGCCGCATCGTGAAGAACCCACAGTTTGTTCTCTTTGCTGTTTGGAGGATGTGGGTTTTCACACAGAGACAATGAAGTGTGTCTGTCAGGCAGGAGGAGTGAGGAGGAGGAGGCTTCTCCTGCTGTCAGCTTCTCTTAATACAAGGAAACACACAATGGAACTGTCAGAGGAACTTTCTGCCTTGAAGGGCGTCAAACTACTTGTGCCTATTTGTCTGTTTGCAGGATTTTGCCAAAATTGAACGGATTTCAGAATTTTTATTTAGAGCCACACCAAATTGCACAGACTCATTAGTACAAGGCCTTTTATTCATCAGGATCCATGAATATGTCCCCGAAAGATTAATAAAATTGTAAAAATAAAAATAGCCCATCTCAAAATGGTCTGCTCAGTGACAAACAAACAAACTGGGATTAGAACATAACCAGTTTGTCTCATCTGACTGATTAAAACAAAAAAAGAAAACACATTGAAGACATGAATTCAAACGATTTGAAACCATGAAAATCAGATTAGTCAAATCATCTTTAAACGTTTTGAAAAAAGATCAGAAAACTGAATAATAAATGTTATATTATGCATAGAAATGTATCTATTCTTATTAACATGTTAAAGTTTAAATCTTAAATAAAGAAACTATAATATTGAATAAAAAACATTCTATTAAAGGTGTGACTCCAGAAGTGTTTTGAGGACTCAAACCCTTCACCACCCTCCATCATGGGCTGAGGAGATAATGAGTGAATTTATATTTTTGGTGAATCATCTCTTTAATCTTGATTTAATCTGTATTTATTCTTCACCTGCACTTCCCTCTCCTGTCCAGCACGTGGAGACATCGAGCTGCAGATGAGCTCTCTCTCTCTCTCTCTCTCTCTCTCTCTCTCTCTCTCTCTCTCTCTCTCTCTCTCTCTCTCTCTCTATGTAGAAGAAGAGCCGCAGCCTCTCAGCATCAGCACCAGACATCATCATCATCCTCCTCTTCCTCCTCCTCCACCTCCTCCTCCTCTTCGCTCCTCTCTCCTCTCTCCACTGCGGATCCTCGGCCTGTTTTCTCCCGGATCTCCTCCAGCGGCAGACCCCGGCTCGTCATGGACAACTCCGGCAAAGAGAAGGAGGCCATGCAGCTGATGGCTGAAGCCGACAAGAAGGTCAAGAATTCCGGATCGTTCCTGGGAGGAATGTTCGGGTAAAGGCCGCTGTCATTCTGTCTGTGTTTACCCGCCTCTGCCACTCTCCGGTGGGGGAGGGATTCCTGCAGGGCCCGTCACTCTGCTCCGACTAAAACACAGAAATCCTCCTCATGTGTCCGCAGCATCCAGCGATCAGCTGCACGGTTCAAATGCTGCTATGCTACAATTCTATATTTTTATATTTATATTATTTCTATTCTGTATGTTCGGTGACATTATGTCCTTCTGAAGATTGTTCTCAGGATGATCATTCTGCCTGTGGCCGATAAATCAGAATATGGTTGCGTGTCGTTGCCTGCGTGTCGTGCCCTGTCACGCAACACTGATGTAAAACGTGGTGATGCGGGATCCTGCGGGATGTGAGAGGGGCTGAGCTGCAGCGTGAGGCCGCGCCAGGGCTGCGGGGAGGCGGGGAGAGCAGCGCAGTAGAGACGGTGCGAAGAAAACAGTCGCTGGTGATGCGGGGGCTGGTGTGTGTGTGTCCGTGTGTGCGTGTGTGTGTGTGTGTCCGTGTGTCCGTGTGTGAAATAAAAGATTAACTTAATGAAAGCACACACAATGTGCAGCATTTTAAAAACGATCCAAATATATCAAAGGAAGAATCAATGTTTCAAATTGAGTCAATTTAGAGAATCAATTAATTGATTTCTCATTTAAAAATATAATTATTTTAACAATCATTTAAATCATGTATGAATACATTTTTACAGCTCTGTACTTGAGAAGAAAACAGAAATAAATAAAAATAAACAGTAAAAATATAAATAATTTATAAATGAATGTATAAACTCATAGAAGAGTCTATTTAATGATATATTAAAGAAGTTGTGATGATTATATGACAAGCACATAGAAGGTGTAATCGATTACTCTTAACCTTAATTGATACTTTAGTAATGCTGACTAATGCTTCAAATCTAAAACCATAATATTATGAAACATTATCAGATGTAAAATCTTCTTCTTCTCTCATGTCGTCTTTTCTCACATCTTGAAAACCTCATCATATAAACTTCCGTGTTATAGATTATACACACGCACGTTTTCCATAATCAGAGAATGTCCTCAAACTTAAAATGGGTCACATCTGTTTTTCACCACACGTTTTCACCACCATGTTTTTTTAATGAGCCTCCGCCTCAAGTCAAATTCATTCAGGGTCGTCCAGGGGGTTGTTGGTCTGTGATGTCACAGAACTAAATGATGTCATTGTGTGTTACAGGGGGAACCACAAGGTGGAGGATGCTTGTGAAATGTACGCCAGAGCAGCCAACATGTTTAAGATGGCAAAGAACTGGAGTGGTAGGTGACACACAAACACACACACACACACACACACACACACACACACACACACACACACACACACACACACACATACAGGCACACACACACTTATCAGAGTATAAATGATTCACCAGCTCACAGGGAACATGTTACGATCATGTTCAGCCGTCAGAGCTTTAGAAACACACAGTGACTGTAAAAACGAAGTGACACACATCAACGGCTGCAGTGTGTGATCCAGCTGTGCCAATAATAGCTCACACCGAGCATCGCTTATCTGTGATCATGTTTCCAGATGTGTGTGTTGACAGCCTTCTGCTGGGGAATCGTGAAAAACAGAGTCACAGTGAACAGTGAAATAGAAAGAATGAGGAATGTTTGGTCAAAGGTAGATGTAGAGCAGCTAGAGACAGAATTTGGATTTGATTTTGCATTTGTTAAAGCTTGTGTGTGTGTGTCTGTGTGTGTCTGTGTGTGTGTAGCTGCAGGCAATGCGTTCTGTCAGGCCGCCCGGCTCCACATGCAGCTCCAGAACAAACTGGACTCTGCCACCAGCTTCGTCGATGCCGGCAACGCCTACAAGAAGGCCGACCCCCAGGGTGAGTGAGCACTGCAGGTAAAACAAACGTGTCGGATTCAAAAAGTACGATATTTCCCTCTGAAATATACACAGTATTAAGTAGAAATACACAAGTTAAAGTACAAGTATCTGAGTAAACAGAATGACCTTAGTTACTTTTCACCACTGGACACAGAATAGATTTTGTGAATGTGATGATTCCTGCTTCGTCATCTTTGGACGCATCGATCCATCAGATTATTGATTAGTCATACCTCCAGTGTGTTACTGACACACACACACACACACTGTGCACTCAGAAATGCTGAGTCCGTGTTTCTCTCCTGTCTGACTCAGTGCAGGACTTTTTAATTCTCACACGAGGTGAGAGCTTCTCAGACGGAGTCGGGACCCAGAGGAGGTGTTTCTTTCAGGATTAAACTGAGTCTCAGATTTAACGAAGGAAAACTGACATGTGGGTTATGTTTCATCGGATCTGCTGCCTCCCCTGTGAGGAGCTTAATGAAACACTCGGGGGGGGCGAGCTGAGGGACTTTTTTTGACTCAGTGAACTCAGGCGGCTTCAGCTCCAGACGAGTTTCCTCCTAACAGATATTGAAACGTCTTATCTTGTGTTTCCAGAGGCCATCAACTGTTTAAACCAGGCCATCGACATCTACACCGACATGGTGAGTCCAGCCTCCAGCGTCCAGCTGCTGCCTCCGACCTCTGACCTCTGACCTCTGACTCTGCCTTTCTCACCTTGTCCCCTGTGTGTGTGTGTGTGTGTGTGTGTGTGTTTGTGTGTGTGTTTGTGTGTTTTACAGGGTCGTTTCACCATCGCAGCCAAACATCACATCACTATAGCGGAGGTTTACGAGTCTGAGCTGGTTGATATTGAAAAGGTAAAGTGAAGCTCAAAGTATATATTTTTTTAAACATCTTTTACTGTTTCACACTGTGTGTTACACTCTTGTGTGTGTGTGTGTTTGTGTGTTTTCAGGGAATTGCTCACTATGAGCAGGCAGCAGATTACTACAAGGGAGAAGAATCTAACAGGTAAATGAGCTGTTTGTGTTCATAATTAAATTAAACAATAGACACATGTCGTAAAACCACAACCAGCTCCAACAGATTCTATTGCACAAGCGACACACAAAATGGCAGCGAACGTTGACTCAGCTGTTTATTCAGCATTTTCCTAATTAAATTAATCTTCCAGATGATTCTGAGTCCGTGTTGTCTGTTGAATGAAGCATTTTATAAAGGAAAAACAAGATTATTCCTTAAGAAGATGTAATCAGCAAACTATTAGAAACAGGAGAGAGTGATTTAAAGAGGCCAACTTGACTCTATCTTTTAAGAGGTAAATGTGGTTAAGAAGTTTAAATCACAGGAACATTCAAAATAAAATACAAATGGCAGTCTGATGCCTGTTTCCAGATGATGTCACCATCACATCATGTAAAACTGATACATTTGTTTGTCACTTTGAGCTTTTCATACTGTTTAAATGATTTATATAATAATAATAATTTATGGATGAAACCTGGAAGAGGTAAATGTTTAGACTCTGAGTTGTTGACGATAGAAACCAACACGTTGAACATTGTGTTTCTTTGTTTGTGTTTGTTTCAGCTCAGCCAACAAATGTCTCCTGAAGGTCGGACACTACAGCGCTCAGCTGGAGCAGTACCCCAAAGCTATCGAAATCTACGAACAGGTAACAGCTGCAGTCCCCGTTAATATCACTCTTAAAATACTTAGTTATTGTGTATATTATTATATTATACTTTGTGGTGTAGTTATAGTAATAACAATAGTGTTACTTGTTGTATAAACTGTTATTTATAGTAGAGTTTATGTGAAGGCAATGACACAGATTAAAACAACAATAAAATGTGCACATACACAAGCAGACACACACAGACACCCACAGTACTATAATAAAAAAGATTCAGTTCAAACATGGAACATCTGCAGATATAAGGTGCATCACCAAAATTTAAATAAATTAATAAATGCACAGAAAGGATTCATCCACTTCCATCATTACCATAATTGTGTGCATGTGTGTGTGTGTGTGTGTGTGTCTATGTGTGTGCATGCTTGTGTGTGTGTTTCAGGTTGCTATGAACACCATGGACAATCCTTTGTTGAAGTACAACGCTAAAGAGTATTTCTTCAAGGCCTCGCTGTGTCACTTCATAGTGGACGAACTGAACGCAAAGGTAACACACACAACACACACACACACACACACACACACACACACACACACACACACATACACACACACACACACACACACACACACACACATTGATATGTTGTACTGTGATAAAAGTACGTATCAGACCTGCATCCTGAACCTAGTGACTGATTCCTTGTGCTCTTGTGTGTTTCAGTTGGCCCTTGAGAGATACGAGGAGATGTTTCCAGCTTTCTCAGACTCCAGAGAGCTCAAACTGTTAAAGGTACCTGTTGATTCAGATCTGATGTCATCATGAGTCTGTGGTCATGTTCAATCTGTCTCTTAGCTTCATTGAGCTGCTCCATCTTATTCATCTGTTTCTCTTAATTTCTCTCTTTCTAAACACAAACATGCTCAGTTCCAAGTTCCACATGAATATATCCAGGGAAGATTTTTGATTCATTGAAATCCTCATAAAACATTTAATCACAAAAACAGTGTTTATATTTATATAACTTCCAATTCTGCATGAATATCGTGTGAGAGATTATTGTTTGTTTTTATAATGCTGGATAAATTGGACAGTGATTTATATAAGGAGATAAGAAACATGCATGTTAAATAAAGAAACTTGAATACACACAGATATACAAACATGCATAACACCAATGCTTTATAAGCTGAAAACTGATGATTAAAAGAAGTTGGGGAAAGCTTTTTAAAGAAACATTATGGAAAACAGTCACATGTCTTTGTTGCCATGAAAAAACGTTTTTGGGTCAAATGCGTCATCGACCTTATCGAGGTCATCTGCCTCTCCTGAGGAGCATCTCTCTGACTCCTCTGTGTTGGTGGAAAATATTAATCTTTCCATTCCGTTGCATCAGAAACTCCTAGAAGCCCACGAGGAGCAGAACTGCGAGGCGTTCACCGAGGCCGTGAAGGACTTCGACTCAGTGTCTCGTCTGGACCAGTGGCTGACCACCATGCTGCTCCGCATCAAGAAGACCATCCAGGGAGACGCCGGGGACCTGAAATAGACCCATCTAAAGAGGTGAAGGAGGGAGGGAGGGAGAGACGGGGCAAGAGAAGATATGGCAAAGGAGGGGGGGTTGTTGATTAAAGAGAAGGAAGGGAGAAGTATGGGTGAGGAAAGACTTGCAAGGAGAAGGAAGGATGAATATAAAGGAATAAAGGAGGGACGGGTTGACTGAGGGAGTTTACAGCTGTAGATATGAGTCTGCATGTGACCCCCCCCACCCCCCCCCCAGCATACTGAGCATCACCTTTAAAACCACCGTGTCCCCCGTCCTCCTGCAGTATTGCTCTCGTAACACTGGACAGAAATGTACGTAAGAAAGAATGGTAAAAATAATAAAATAAAGAGTCTGTGTGTGTGAGAGAGAGAGATAGTATTTGTGGGGAAAGTGTGAGATTTATGGATATATATATATGTAATTGATAAAGGGATAATAATGTTATTTAAGAGATAATTGATATTTATTGTCAATACAGAAATATTATATATTGTTTATTATGGTGCTCAGTGTTACGGTTTGTCTTAATATGTTAGGTATTAGCCCCTCTGCTCTCCTCTTCTCTCCCCCTTTGCTTCCTCTCCTCCTTCCTCCTCTTCTTCCTCTATCTTCCCTCGTTCCTCTCCTCGCCCCCCTGGCCCCATCGGATCAGTGATATCACCCATCTGTGGTTCTTTGTGTTGAGGCCGACGGTCGGTCGGTGCGGTTCGCCGCCGACGCCCTGTCACCGCCTTGTTTGTGCATGTCTGTTGTCGTGTGGATTTAAGTGTTCTCCGTGTTTCGTGCTGACGTGTGAAGAACATACATGTAGCCTGGTATCATTCGCGTGAACTCAGTAAATATGTACCTCTGATACCGAGTTGAAAATTAAAAACACCATCGTTCCAGATGTCTGACTTTTATTTATTTTCAACATGGACACAGAACATCTTGGTTTAAAGATTCTTTTTAATTTGTTTTTGGAGACACATCTATTATTTCATGTCTTAGCCGATGTGCTGGCTCATAGTAAAAGCTTACTGGTAAATGACAGTGACTATTTGAGAAGCTATAGTCACATCATGACCGCACAAATTAATCCAATTAATCTACTTATTTGAAATAAACCAACTAATATAACAATACTGACATACAAAGTATATTTCATCATTTGCAGCTTTAAACATCTTGAAAATATAGATATTAGTTGCACTCTCCACATCAAAAAGACAGGATCTTGGTTTTATTTGACTGAGCTTATTACAGCTTAAATACACATTCAGTTAATTGATCAAACCCTTGAATCGTCGCTGTAACTGAAGACTGATGAATTTAAACCACAGGTGAAGCTTTAAGATCTTTGTCCACCAACGATATTTTATTTTATTCCTTATAATAACAGATAGGTGCACATGTATTGTTTTGCTTGGGGGTCTTTATTAATAAATAGGTCAATTAAACTTGTGACAGCAGCTGAAGTCCTAAGATTCAACAGTGCAAAATGCAAATTCATGACATTTTATAACTGGTCTTAAGATTTTGATCAGGAGTGTATGTAGAACGGGCGGAGCAGCAGGAGGCCGGACATGACGTATAAATCCTGCTGTGGAAAGATCCATGTTGTGATGGCCCTCGCTATGTTTATTCACATGAATAATGTGTATATTGAAATTTAATATTCCCCCATCCTTCACCCTGTAAACTGCTGCATCACTTGACTATGTTATATGTTATATGTTACGATGTTATGTTATATGTTATGTTACATAGTATGTTATTTTTCTATTTTGTAAAGTCATCTCCTGCGTAGATGTTGCTTGCCATGTCACAAGAATTTCACTGCTATCATTGGTGCACGTGACAATAAACTTTGATTTGATTTGAAATGACACAACACAAGCAGAATATATAAACCCTCTATAAAGAGTCACATACAGTGTGTTTAAGTTTGTCTTTATTATTGTCCACCTTTGTCCCTCAGTGTGTCTCCATGTGTGTAGAACCACATTCTGTGTATATGTTTGTTTATGATCTTAAAGTTCCTGGATTCACGTCACAAATTGATTTAGTTCAACACAAAGTTCAACACATTGAAATCACTTTGAGTTTAAAATCAGAGTTTTGTCTTTGACACAAAAGATCAAAACTCTGGACTTAAAAATGGGACGTTTTCATTTCTGCATCAGGTGCAGAGCGGTGGTGGCTTTTCTACTTTTGACCCACAGGTGGCGCTGCAGTATAACAGCAGCACATCCCAGTCAAAGCCTTTATATTCAGTCTATGAGTCAAACACATGGATCATTTCCTCTGTGACAAACCAGATGTAACGAGAAGAAAAACATCTCAGAGAGAAAAGTTCTGTTTCTACTTGTCTCTGCTTTAATGCTCAATAAACATCCTTCCACCGACTTCACTGGAATCATGACTCAGCTTTTCTTTCCTCTTCAAACAAACTGGTGGAAACATCTCGTCCTTGGTGCAGGTAAAAGAACAAAATCACCAGTTTGACATAATGGAAACAAGCAGAAGAAAAGTGAATGAGACATTTACAGTATGAAGAAGAGTCGATGAAGAGCAGAGCATCTTTAAGTCTCTGAGGAAACTGTTTAATAAACATTTTACCATATTTAATAGAAAACTGACCCGAGGACGTTTTATACAAACGTAGATGAAGATTCTTGTTGTACGTTCTCGACCACCACCTCAGAACAACCACCAGGGGGAGACTGTAGCAGCCTCTGGGAACAGCTGCATGCTGGGTAATAATGATGATGGGAGGTTCACAGCAGAGACAAGGGACAGAAAGTGTCTGAGAGATGATGTCCTGAAGACAGGGGACATTTTGGGCCTGTTGTGTTGAACAGTTTGTGTTATTTTGTGGAGACACTTGTCTCAACATGATGGTTTCACTTCATGTTCAAGCCCGTCTCAGTTCTTTGTGACTTCAGGATAAGAAATGTTTGACAGAGTCAGTTCCTGACAGGCTCAAGTTCTCACTGTGTGGAGAGGTCATTATGTGACTTTATGATGATCCTCAACACACGTTGTATCACTGTAACATGTGACTGTGACGCCATGTTCATGAACACGCTGCTCTAACATCTGTCGAGCAGATGTTGAAGCTCTGAGGTCCACTTCCTCTGCAGCAGAGCTTCGGTTGAAATACAGGAACTAACACACTAGTGCCTTTTTGTTTCTCAGGTCAAATACTTTTGTGTTTTTAACGATGAATCAAAGTTTTCAGGTCGTTGTCGCCTCGAGACAGTGACTTGATATTTTACAGTTGATATGAAATAAGAAGTTCAATGGATTCAATAAGATTAAGAGATAAAGAATTTTCTTAATTTTGTTTACACCTCAGACAAAGAAGAAAGTGATGAGAACACAAACCATGAAAAGAAGGAAATGCTGTCTGAGACAGAAAGACAAACAAATACCTCAGGATGAGGAAGAGGACTTGTATTTTATATCTGGTACTGTTTTGTATTTGTACATATTTTTATGAAACTTTACTTCGTCGACTGTTATGGCAAGTTTAATGTTTTATTAAAATGTATTTTTATAAATCTGTGTGGTATCTTTTTGTATGTGACACATTAAGGATTTTACTCATTAGGGGATGAAAAGCTTAAATACAGAACAGAGGATGACTGCTCATGACTTTGGTGACTTCTATCTTGTCCTCTAGCGCCACCTGCAGTTCCAAGCTACCATTTATCCACTGAACTCTAAATCAATCTACAAAAGTCTTCTGCTCTGGCTCCACCGTGTGGTCACTGGTTGTTCCAACACTTCCTGAGCTCTTGTGTTGTTCCTCTATGATCATGAACTTCACCCTCAGTGGAATCACTTGTTTCCTCAG
>JBAMIH010000396.1:0-13768 GCA_038501795.1 Pseudopleuronectes americanus | reverse complement strand
ATTCAGAGAAGGTTCTGATCAATTCAGAGGAGGTTCTGATAAAGTCAGAGAAGGTTCTGTTAAAGTCAGAGAAGGTTCTGTTAAAGTCAGAGAAGGTTCTGTTAAATTCAGAGGAGGTTACATTCAGAGAAGGTTCTGTTAAAGTCAGAGAAGGTTCTGTTAAATTCAGAGGAG
Source organism: Pseudopleuronectes americanus (assembly GCA_038501795.1). Classification (NCBI taxonomy): domain Eukaryota; kingdom Metazoa; phylum Chordata; class Actinopteri; order Pleuronectiformes; family Pleuronectidae; genus Pseudopleuronectes; species Pseudopleuronectes americanus. Next base: position 13,594 of record JBAMIH010000396.1, on the reverse strand, counting down.
GTTACATTCAGAGAAGGTTCTGTTAAAGTCAGAGAAGGTTCTGTTAAAGTCAGAGAAGGTTCTGTTAAAGTCAGAGGATGTTCTGTTAAAGTCAGAGAAGGTTCTGTTAAAGTCAGAGAAGGTTCTGTTAAAGTCAGAGAAGGTTCTGTTAAATTCAGAGGAGGTTCTGTTAAAGTCAGAGAATGTTCTGTTAAAGTCAGAGAAGGTTCTGTTAAAGTCAGAGGAGGTTACATTCAGAGAAGGTTCTGTTAAAGTCAGAGAAGGTTCTGTTAAATTCAGAGGAGGTTACATTCAGAGAAGGTTCTGTTAAAGTCAGAGAAGGTTCTGTTAAAGTCAGAGAAGGTTCTGTTAAAGTCAGAGAAGGTTCTGTTAAAGTCAGAGGAGGTTCTGATAAAGTCAGAGAAGGTTCTGTTAAAGTCAGAGAAGGTTCTGTTAAAGTCAGAGAAGGTTCTGTTAAATTCAGAGGAGGTTCTGTTAAAGTCAGAGAAGGTTCTGTTAAAGTCAGAGAAGGTTCTGTTAAAGTCAGAGAAGGTTCTGTTAAAGTCAGAGAAGGTTCTGTTAAATTCAGAGGAGGTTCTGTTAAAGTCAGAGAATGTTCTGTTAAAGTCAGAGAAGGTTCTGTTAAAGTCAGAGGAGGTTCTGTTAAAGTCAGAGAAGGTTCTGTTAAAGTCAGAGGAGGTTCTGTTAAAGTCAGAGGAGGTTCTGTTAAATTCAGAGGAAGTTCTGTTAAAGTCAGAGAAGGTTCTGTTAAAGTCAGAGGAGGTTCTGTTAAAGTCAGAGGAGGTTCTGTTAAAGTCAGAGAAGGTTCTGTTAAAGTCAGAGGAGGTTCTGTTAAAGTCAGAGGAGGTTCTGTTAAATTCAGAGGAAGTTCTGTTAAAGTCAGAGAAGGTTCTGTTAAAGTCAGAGGAGGTTCTGTTAAATTCAGAGGAAGTTCTGTTAAAGTCAGAGAAGGTTCTGTTAAAGTCAGAGGAGGTTCTGTTAAATTCAGAGGATGTTCTGTTAAAGTCAGAAGAAGGTTCTGTTAAATTCAGAGGAGGTTCTGTTAAAGTCAGAGGATGTTCTGTTAAAGTCAGAAGAAGGTTCTGTTAAATTCAGAGGAGGTTCTGCTAAAGTCATAGGAGGTTCTGTTAAAGTCAGAGAAGGTTCTGTTAAAGTCAGAGGAGGTTCTGTTAAAGTCAGAGAAGGTTCTGTTAAAGTCAGAGAAGCTTCTGTTAAAGTCAGAGGAGGTTCTGTTAAAGTCAGAGGAGGTTCTGTTAAATTCAGAGGAGGTTCTATTAAAGTCAGAGAAGGTTCTGTTAAATTCAGAGGAGGTTCTGTCACATTCAGAGAAGGTTCTGTTAAAATCAGAGAAGGTTCTGTTAAATTCAGAGGAGGTTCTGTTATAGTCAGAGAAGGTTCTGTTAAAGTCAGAGAAGGTTCTGTTAAAGTCAGAGGAGGTTCTGTCACATTCAGAGGAGGTTCTGTTAAATTCAGAGAAGGTTCTGTTAAAGTCAGAGGAGGTTTTGTTAAATTCAGATGAGGTTCTGTCACATTCAGAGAAGGTTCTGTTAAATTCAGAGGAGGTTCTGTTAAAGTCAGAGAAGGTTCTGTTAAAGTCAGAGAAGGTTCTGTTAAAGTCAGAGGAGGTTCTGTTAAAGTCAGAGAAGGTTCTGTTAAAGTCAGAGAAGGTTCTGTTAAAGTCAGAGAAGGTTCTGTTAAAGTCAGAGGAGGTTCTGTCACATTCAGAGGAGGTTCTGTTAAATTCAGAGAAGGTTCTGTTAAAGTCAGAGGAGGTTTTGTTAAATTCAGATGAGGTTCTGTCACATTCAGAGAAGGTTCTGTTAAATTCAGAGGAGGTTCTGTTAAAGTCAGAGAAGGTTCTGTTAAAGTCAGAGAAGGTTCTGTTAAAGTCAGAGGAGGTTCTGTTAAAGTCAGAGAAGGTTCTGTTAAAGTCAGAGAAGGTTCTGTTAAAGTCAGAGAAGCTTCTGTTAAAGTCAGAGGAGGTTCTGTTAAAGTCAGAGGAGGTTCTGTTAAATTCAGAGGAGGTTCTATTAAAGTCAGAGAAGGTTCTGTTAAATTCAGAGGAGGTTCTGTCACATTCAGAGAAGGTTCTGTTAAAATCAGAGAAGGTTCTGTTAAATTCAGAGGAGGTTCTGTTAAAGTCAGAGAAGGTTCTGTTAAAGTCAGAGAAGGTTCTGTTAAAGTCAGAGGAGGTTCTGTCACATTCAGAGGAGGTTCTGTTAAATTCAGAGAAGGTTCTGTTAAAGTCAGAGGAGGTTTTGTTAAATTCAGATGAGGTTCTGTCACATTCAGAGAAGGTTCTGTTAAAATCAGAGAAGGTTCTGTTAAATTCAGAGGAGGTTCTGTTAAAGTCAGAGAAGGTTCTGTTAAAGTCAGAGAAGGTTCTGTTAAAGTCAGAGGAGGTTCTGTTAAAGTCAGAGAAGGTTCTGTTAAAGTCAGAGAAGGTTCTGTTAAAGTCAGAGAAGCTTCTGTTAAAGTCAGAGGAGGTTCTGTTAAAGTCAGAGGAGGTTCTGTTAAATTCAGAGAAGGTTCTGTTAAAGTCAGAGGAGGTTTTGTTAAATTCAGAGGAGGTTCTGTTAAAGTCAGAGAAGGTTCTGTTAAAGTCAGAGGAGGTTTTGTTAAATTCAGAGGAGGTTCTGTTAAAGTCAGAGAAGGTTCTATTAAAGTCAGAGAAGGTTCTGTTAAAGTCAGAGAAGGTTCTGTTAAAGTCAGAGGAGGTTCTGTCACATTCAGAGGAGGTTCTGTTAAATTCAGAGAAGGTTCTGTTAAAGTCAGAGGAGGTTTTGTTAAATTCAGAGGAGGTTCGGTCACATTCAGAGAAGGTTCTGTTAAATTCAGAGGAGGTTCTGTTAAAGTCAGAGAAGGTTCTGTTAAAGTCAGAGAAGGTTCTGTTAAAGTCAGAGGAGGTTCTGTTAAAGTCAGAGAAGGTTCTGTTAAAGTCAGAGAAGGTTCTGTTAAAGTCAGAGAAGGTTCTGTTAAAGTCAGAGGAGGTTCTGTCACATTCAGAGGAGGTTCTGTTAAATTCAGAGAAGGTTCTGTTAAAGTCAGAGGAGGTTTTGTTAAATTCAGAGGAGGTTCTGTTAAATTCAGAGAAGGTTCTGTTAAAGTCAGAGGAGGTTTTGTTAAATTCAGATGAGGTTCTGTCACATTCAGAGAAGGTTCTGTTAAATTCAGAGGAGGTTCTGTTAAAGTCAGAGAAGGTTCTGTTAAAGTCAGAGAAGGTTCTGTTAAAGTCAGAGGAGGTTCTGTTAAAGTCAGAGAAGGTTCTGTTAAAGTCAGAGAAGGTTCTGTTAAAGTCAGAGAAGCTTCTGTTAAAGTCAGAGGAGGTTCTGTTAAAGTCAGAGGAGGTTCTGTTAAATTCAGAGGAGGTTCTGTTAAAGTCAGAGGAGGTTCTGTTAAATTCAGAGGAGGTTCTATTAAAGTCAGAGAAGGTTCTGTTAAATTCAGAGGAGGTTCTGTCACATTCAGAGAAGGTTCTGTTAAAATCAGAGAAGGTTCTGTTAAATTCAGAGGAGGTTCTGTTAAAGTCAGAGAAGGTTCTGTTAAAGTCAGAGAAGGTTCTGTTAAAGTCAGAGGAGGTTCTGTCACATTCAGAGGAGGTTCTGTTAAATTCAGAGAAGGTTCTGTTAAAGTCAGAGGAGGTTTTGTTAAATTCAGATGAGGTTCTGTCACATTCAGAGAAGGTTCTGTTAAAGTCAGAGAAGCTTCTGTTAAAGTCAGAGGAGGTTCTGTTAAATTCAGAGGAGGTTCTGTTAAAGTCAGAGAAGCTTCTGTTAAAGTCAGAGGAGGTTCTGTTAAAATCAGAGAAGGTTCTGTTAAAGTCAGAGAAGCTTCTGTTAAAGTCAGAGGAGGTTCTGTTAAATTCAGAGGAGGTTCTGTTAAAGTCAGAGAAGGTTCTGTTAAAGTCAGAGAAGGTTCTGTTAAAGTCAGAGGAGGTTCTGTCACATTCAGAGAAGGTTCTGTTAAAATCAGAGAAGGTTCTGTTAAATTCAGAGGAGGTTCTGTTAAAGTCAGAGAAGGTTCTGTTAAAGTCAGAGAAGGTTCTGTTAAAGTCAGAGGAGGTTCTGTTAAAGTCAGAGAAGGTTCTGTTAAAGTCAGAGAAGGTTCTGTTAAAGTCAGAGAAGCTTCTGTTAAAGTCAGAGGAGGTTCTGTTAAAGTCAGAGGAGGTTCTGTTAAATTCAGAGGAGGTTCTATTAAAGTCAGAGAAGGTTCTGTTAAAGTCAGAGAAGGTTCTGTTAAAGTCAGAGGAGGTTCTGTCACATTCAGAGGAGGTTCTGTTAAATTCAGAGAAGGTTCTGTTAAAGTCAGAGGAGGTTTTGTTAAATTCAGAGGAGGTTCGGTCACATTCAGAGGAGGTTCTGTTAAAGTCAGAGGAGGTTCTGTTAAATTCAGAGGAGGTTCTGTTAAAGTCAGAGGAGGTTCGGTCACATTCAGAAGGGGTTCTGTTAAAGTCAGAAGAAGGTTCTGTTAAATTCAGAGGAGGTTCTGTTAAATTCAGAGGAGGTTCTGTTAAAGTCAGAGGAGGTTCTGTTAAAGTCAGAGGAGGTTCTGTTAAATTCAGAGGAGGTTCTGTTAAAGTCAGAGAAGGTTCTGTTAAATTCAGAGAAGGTTCTGTTAAATTCAGCGGAGGTTCTGTTAAAGTCAGAGGAGGTTCTGTTAAAGTCAGATAAGGTTCTGTTAAAGTCAGAGAAGGTTCTGTTAAATTCAGAGGAGGTTCTGTTAAAGTCAGAGAAGGTTCTGTTAAAGTCAGAGAAGGTTCTGTTAAAGTCAGAGGAGGTTCTGTCACATTCAGAGGAGGTTCTGTTAAATTCAGAGAAGGTTCTGTTAAAGTCAGAGGAGGTTTTGTTAAATTCAGATGAGGTTCTGTCACATTCAGAGAAGGTTCTGTTAAATTCAGAGGAGGTTCTGTTAAAGTCAGAGAAGGTTCTGTTAAAGTCAGAGAAGGTTCTGTTAAAGTCAGAGGAGGTTCTGTTAAAGTCAGAGAAGGTTCTGTTAAAGTCAGAGAAGGTTCTGTTAAAGTCAGAGAAGCTTCTGTTAAAGTCAGAGGAGGTTCTGTTAAAGTCAGAGGAGGTTCTGTTAAATTCAGAGGAGGTTCTATTAAAGTCAGAGAAGGTTCTGTTAAATTCAGAGGAGGTTCTGTCACATTCAGAGAAGGTTCTGTTAAAATCAGAGAAGGTTCTGTTAAATTCAGAGGAGGTTCTGTTAAAGTCAGAGAAGGTTCTGTTAAAGTCAGAGAAGGTTCTGTTAAAGTCAGAGGAGGTTCTGTCACATTCAGAGGAGGTTCTGTTAAATTCAGAGAAGGTTCTGTTAAAGTCAGAGGAGGTTTTGTTAAATTCAGATGAGGTTCTGTCACATTCAGAGAAGGTTCTGTTAAAATCAGAGAAGGTTCTGTTAAATTCAGAGGAGGTTCTGTTAAAGTCAGAGAAGGTTCTGTTAAAGTCAGAGAAGGTTCTGTTAAAGTCAGAGGAGGTTCTGTTAAAGTCAGAGAAGGTTCTGTTAAAGTCAGAGAAGGTTCTGTTAAAGTCAGAGAAGCTTCTGTTAAAGTCAGAGGAGGTTCTGTTAAAGTCAGAGGAGGTTCTGTTAAATTCAGAGGAGGTTCTATTAAAGTCAGAGAAGGTTCTGTTAAAGTCAGAGAAGGTTCTGTTAAAGTCAGAGGAGGTTCTGTCACATTCAGAGGAGGTTCTGTTAAATTCAGAGAAGGTTCTGTTAAAGTCAGAGGAGGTTTTGTTAAATTCAGAGGAGGTTCGGTCACATTCAGAGGAGGTTCTGTTAAAGTCAGAGGAGGTTCTGTTAAATTCAGAGGAGGTTCTGTTAAAGTCAGAGGAGGTTCGGTCACATTCAGAAGGGGTTCTGTTAAAGTCAGAAGAAGGTTCTGTTAAATTCAGAGGAGGTTCTGTTAAATTCAGAGGAGGTTCTGTTAAAGTCAGAGGAGGTTCTGTTAAAGTCAGAGGAGGTTCTGTTAAATTCAGAGGAGGTTCTGTTAAAGTCAGAGAAGGTTCTGTTAAATTCAGAGAAGGTTCTGTTAAATTCAGCGGAGGTTCTGTTAAAGTCAGAGGAGGTTCTGTTAAAGTCAGATAAGGTTCTGTTAAAGTCAGAGAAGGTTCTGTTAAATTCAGAGGAGGTTCTGTTAAAGTCAGAGAAGGTTCTGTTAAAGTCAGAGGAGGTTCTGTTAAAGTCAGAAGAAGGTTCTGTTAAAGTCAGAGAAGGTTCTGTTAAAGTCAGAGGAGGTTCTGTTAAAGTCAGAGGAGGTTCTGTTAAAGTCAGAGGAGGTTCTGTTAAAGTCAGAGAAGGTTCTGTCACATTCAGAGAAGGTTCTGTTAAATTCAGAGGAGGTTCTGTTCATTCTAGAGAACTAAAAACAACAAAGCACATATCAAATGTTTAATTCTGTGATGGATTTTTGACCAGGAGCCAGAGAAAGTGTCTGAGAGCAGCTGTATGGGGACAAGAGGGTTGGGAGGGGGGGTCTCTGAAGTCAGGGACTCAGACTCCAGACTCTTCATTACACGTCTCATAGGACAGAACCCTTGAACCCACCCTATCTAAAACCCTAACCCTATGTCCTTCAGTGTGTGCTGGCGGCCGGATGCTAACCTGCTGCTCTGCTTGTTTCCCTCAGAACGGCACTCTGCACTTCTGTGGGTTTCAGGTTCTCGCTCCTCAGATATTCTGGAGTCCGGCTCATTGCCCCCCCGCTGTGCGAGCCGCGATGCTGGACGGCTGGCGAGCGCGACTGAGAGGCCTGCTGGCTGAGAAGCCGTTGACCTTTGCTCCCTGTGAGCTGTTTGACCTCAGCTTCCAGGGGGGGTTCTCCCTGTGGCCCAAGGTGAAGGAGGACCAGGAGTCGCAGCCCTACGGCCTCACCACGGGCCACCACCTGGGGAAACCCCTGCCTCCGGACAACCAGACCAGAGCTCCACCCGCAGACGGACCTGAAGCAAAGAACTTTGAATCCACACACACAGATTGAGTCGCATATGTTACTGCCACTGGTGGAGAGAAACATTAACTGAAGCACTTGGTGCTGAAGATGAGTATGTTCATACTCCATCACATTTCCATGACAGAGCTTTTTGTACTTTTACTCAACTAAAATTTTCAATTCTACTTTTGGAGGAAATGTTGTTTTTATTTATGTCTATTGTATTTCCCTCTGTCCTCTGTTCTGGACTCAGTTGAAATAATAAAATATAATAATAATAACTGATGATATCAAAACTCAAATATTGATAGAAAAAAAGGATACAACTTATAATCAAACATGAATGTGACTTTAATGTTGGAAAGTGGTGGGACAGATCTGAAGCTCTGAGGCTTGTGATTTGGATCTGAAATGACAGAACAGAGACAGGATTAAAAACACGGCAGACTAGGTTGTGACCAATCATCACATGTTTATGTCACATAGTCGAGGTTCTTGGGTATCAGCAAGTGGGATCAAAAGGAAAGTAAAAGGTCATGATCAAAGGAAAGAAATAATAAGTATTATTTAAAGGGAGTTGGCTTTTGTTTCACAGACAATAAACCAAATACAGAAGAACAATGATAGTGTTGGAGTTTGGAATCGAGTAGATCAGAAATTCTTTCAGAAATCCAACTACCAGTGACGCAATAATGGAGAAACTTTCTGACAAACTACACTCCGAGCAGTCTTCTGCCAAATATGCCATTTGGCAGAGGGATAAGTTAAAATCCAAACACGATGAATTCCATGATTGGTGGACAGAGAGAGATAATGACAAAGCCAAGGTTATAGACACGCTTGAGGGAGAAATTGAGGATCTCCAGAAGAAGCTGGAAGATGGCAAAAGAAGGGAGGAGGACCTGAAGAAGAGCTTGAAGGAAAGCCAAAATGAGATCCAAAAGAGCGAGCAGGACAAAGCTGAATTAACAGAAACATTATACCAAAAGAGCTTAACACATGCAGAGGCCAGACAAATGTTAGCTGACATCCATACGCAATACAGAGCGGCAGTAGCTGAGGTTGAAAGAAGGAGGGATTCAGTGGTCGTGCACATGCAAAGAACGATGGATGCATGCAGGACGATGGCGATCCAAACACAGAATGCATTCACAGACATGAAAAAACAGGCAAAACAACTTGAGCATGTGGTGTTAAACCTCCAAAAGGAGCTGGTTCAGCTGGAGAAGGGAAAGAAGAGGGTCATTGAGAACCTCAAAGACGAACTGTCCCAAAAGGACAAAGTTATTGAGAACGAGAAACTTGGGAGGAAGACTGACCAAAATGATGCTGTCTTCAAGAAAATGGAGCAGTGTAAAATAATAACCGAGCAGGCTGAGCAGATCAAAGACTTGGAGAAGGAGAAACTATCATTGAACCGTCTACTGATCTCTACCTCCAAGAAATGTGCAGTTCTCTCCAACAAAGTGGAGGAGATAGATGTCGTGAAGGAGGGAATGAGAGCAGTGGGGTGTGAAATGGCCGCTGTGCAGGAAACCAACTTTCTTCTTCAGTCGGGAGTTAATGCCCTGAGGAGAAAGATCAAGCGACTGGAGGAGGAAAGACAGACAGAAAAAGAGAAATTTAAGGAAATGCAGGAAAATCTGATGGAGACCAAGCAACAAAACGACTCACTGACTGAAACTAAGAGACTGTTAATCAGTAAATTAAAGGTGAGCGAGAAGGAGCTGGACAAGAAGCAGGAGGAGACCAGAATCCTCGAGACACGTATGATGCTGTCTCAACACGGATGTAGAGTCGTGTGCCCGTGTTATCCATGACCCCAAGAAAGTCAAAATCGGGGTACAGAAAATGAAAGAACACTACCCAAGCTATGATGACGTGAGGGTGGGTGAGGAAACCAAGGAAGACTACCAGCTTCGCATCTACTGTCTGAATAAAAAGTTGCATCTCAGTGAAGTGCGCCATGAGAGTTCCAGAATGGAGGTCAAACGTTTACAACATCAGCTGATGAAAGCACAGGAGCACGTGCACATGCTGAGGGTTCATCTCATCAAGTTACTCAAGGAGAAAAAGGTGGAGGTAGAAAATTTGAATAAAGAACTAACGAACAAAGCAAAACGTCCTCCAGTGACAAAGAGGTCGCTCAACCTGCCCGGTCGGGCCCTGATGGTCCAGAGAAGCAGAGGCCGTCCCCCTGCTCGGAGGACAAGGGGACAAGCAAGAGTCCTCAGTCGTCCACCGACGCTCCAGGGTTATACATTGAACAAATTCAATAGCAAAGTGATCTTTTTTCCACTTTCAGTTTGCGTCTGATTTTGCTGCCAGGTTCCCCTGGTGCTGCCCTCTCCTGGCTAAGGTCATATCTCACAGCCCAACTACAGTTCATCTATTTCAATAAGTGCCTCTCCTCCAATGCTCCTCTGTCCCGAGGCGTCCCCCAGGGCTTAGTGCATGGTCCCCTCCGGATCATCCTCTGCATCCCCCCCTCAGCCACGTCCTCACAGTGTCCATTTCCTCTGCTACGCTGATGACGTCCAGCTCTTCATCTCCACCATGGGAGGATCAAGCCTTGAAAAAAACGTTTGCAAGTCCCCATCTGAAAATATAAAATCTGCAACTGACAACTGAAGACCCCAAATATCAGAAATATATATGAAAGTAAAAAATTAGGATGAATATTTTATTTCACACTATTCCAGAACTGAATCAAAATTATATGAATCCCCCAAAAACTCAAACCTATTGGCCTGGATTTGGCTCCATGCAGCTTATAACCCTAACCCTATATAGTGTTGCCTCCGATCTCCATAATGTCATATCTGACTTCATCATTTACTTCTATGGCCTCAGTTGTGATCGTATGTTACGATAAACTTATGTTTATCGTAACATACCGGTTCTACCGGTTTGGGTAGGTGGAATGGTACGGTCCTGTGGTGACGTCATCGCTGCTGGTCTGCAGCCTGTTGTTTTGTTTGTTGAGTTCAGCGTCGATCAGAGAGAAGTACAGGAAACACGTGACGGACAGTGAAGACGTGAAGGGGACCAGAGACAGACACAGAGACACAGACACACACACAGACACACACACACACACACACACACACACACACACACACAGACACAGAGACAGAGACACAGACACAGACACAGAGACACAGACACAGACACAGAGACACAGAACCTGTTCGATCCGCTGCGTCGAGCGAACTCAGCCCGGAAACATGAAATGGATGTTCAAAGAGGATCACTCCCTGGGTGAGACAAGATGTCCTCTGACTCCTCAGTTCCCAGGAAGAGGCTTCGATCAGGATCTGTTCCTGCTAACGGCTTTCAATAACGTCAGGCCTCTGCTTTCTTCCTTGAGCAGCTTCTAGCTAATAGTAAACACAGCTGATCATGCTAACGAGCTCGCTAGTAGCTTCTAGCTAATCATCATACAGAGTAAAGACCCAGCTGATCATGCTAATGCTCTAGCTAGTAGCATTTAGCTAATCGTCATACAGAGTAAACATATCTGAACATGCTAATGTTCTAGCTAGTAGCTTCTAGCTAATCATCATACAAAGTAATAACATCTGAGTATGCTAATGTTCTAGCTAGTAGCTTCTGGCTAACGCCTATACACAGTAAGCAGATCTCAACATGCTAACGTTCTAGCTAGTAGCTTCTAGCTAATCATCATACAGAGTAAACACAGCTGAACATGCTAATGTCTAAAGCTGCTCTGTTATGTTTTTGACGTATCTTAAGCATAAAACAATATATAAAGGGACGAGAAAGAATTCAAATAGACTTTAAATACATTTTTATAAACTAACAAATAATTAAATTCAAGAAAACCAGGTTAAACTTTCTCAAATCACAATTAGATTCTTACGAATTAATGAAATTCTCGTCGAATGTGGTTCATAACCTTGTATGTTAACTCTTACATTTGATCTCTTGTGTACATGTTATTTTTGTTATTGACTCTTTTGGACACTAGCTGATTTTGCCAGTGCAGCACTGACACATGAGACGTGTTACCTGAGGATACACAGACGTTGACCTGCCTCACGTTGTTATTATTAGTGTCAGTGTAACGACTACATTACCCATAAACCCCCTGATACGTCCAGTTTTCGTCTGTACACTAATCATAGTGAGTTCTACTTTTACAGTTGTTTTTTACTACTGTATTATCCCACCTATAGTGTATTCATATTTATATATTTATCTTGCTCATAGTGTATTCATCGTTCTTATATCATACCATACCTCTTAATACTGTTCATATTCCATATATATTTCTTACTGTACATAACTTATTTATTTACGTATCCCAATTTAAATATGAACAATACTCTGCACTTTTACTGTCTTTTTTCTGGTTAGATGCTGAACTGCATTTCGTTGTATAAGTACTTGTACTGTGCAATGACAATAAAGTTGAATCTAATCTAATAACAATTAATACTATAATCTTATATAATTAATCATGTGGCTTTAAATTTCTTCATTATTTCAGAAGTAATCAGCTCAAGATCTTACCGGTCCTGACCAGTATAAAACCTTTATTACATAATATTGAGGCTGCAATTATTTTCATGAGCTGCTAAATGGTTGATTATTTTTTTAATTAACTGAATAGTTGTTTAGTTTGAAATGACAGTGGAGCATAAAAAGGATTAATCATCTTATCTCCTTGTGCGCTGGTAGAACTTTGTTCAAGAAATCAACTGATCAATCTTTATTAAGTCTACGTATGAGACCATCAGATCTTTTCATTTGAGCACAGTTGTTGGTATTATTAATAATAATAATAAAAGATTCACTTTTAGAACAAATTACCAGGACATAGAATAATCAGATGATGTTACAGGATGAAGCAGCTTTTATCACAGAGTTGTTCGGCTGATGTTTTATTGGTCATTAAACTCTGCACATGTTGATGGGAGCTGTGGTCTTCATCCACAGAAGCTCTCACTCTCCAGTCCTCAGATATCGATCTTTGTCCCTCACAAAGTTCAACACTTCGGAGTCCGAAGTGTTGAACCAGAGTTGTGTGTTTCTGGTCCCATCTCAAACTTCCTCCTGTTGACCTAATGTCGCTCTCTGTCCTGCAGAACATCGATGCATAGAATCTGCCAAAATCCGTAACAAGTACCCTGACCGGGTCCCGGTGAGTGACCACCACGTGGCCTCGCGTCTGCAAGCCGCCGCTTTGTGTCTCTGGTTGTTGGTTCTAATGGTGTCCGTGTGGTCGCTCAGGTGATCGTGGAGAAAGTGTCGGGATCGCAGATCGTGGACATCGACAAGAGGAAGTACCTGGTCCCCTCCGACATCACAGTGGCTCAGTTCATGTGGATCATCAGGAAGCGCATCCAGCTGCCCTCGGAGAAGGCCATCTTCCTGTTTGTGGACAAGACGGTGCCCCAGTCCAGGTCAGAGTTCACTTTTATATCTATTGTAATTTCATTTTTTTTTAATACAAAATTCAAACATAATTGAATCAGGTCAGGATATCGAGCTTGAGATCTGAGAACAAGAAAAATTATCAATCCTGAAGCAGAAATAAGTGAATTAACGAAACATCAGCTCCACCAGGATCAGTGGTGACACGTTGAACAGCTGACGTTACTTTAAATGATAAGTCACCAGAAATCGTGTTTAAATTCAAACCACGAGGAGATGATTTATTTAAAAACAGCACAAACATGAAGCTTGAGCTTCATTTACTTCCTAAACGGCTGCTCACTGCAGATATTGAGCATTTATGAGGAGCTTTGTGAGGCCCATTTGTTTTCTAGTGAGTATTAAGGTATCACAGTGTTAGTAGGTAAACTACTTGTTGATCAGATACATGTATAATAACTTTATTAAAAGTTTGTCTCCTTGTTTCAGCATCACGATGGGGCAGCTGTACGAGAAGGAGAAGGACGAGGACGGCTTTTTATACGTGGCTTACAGCGGCGAGAACACCTTTGGTTTTTAAACAAGCGGCCGGATCACGACCCGCTGACCTGCCGCACAGCCACAGACACCCGCCCACATCTAATCACAGCCCCGACTTGGCCCCTGGAGATGGCGAGGGAAGCCCCGGAGAGATGAGCGACATGAAGGCAACAGGACGATGGACGGAGCTCCTCCGACCGGACGGACACACACGTTGGTTCCGGCGTGTTGCACCACTTCTTTATAGAGTCATAGATCCAGTTGTGTATACTGTGTCACATTTCAATTGTTGTTTGTTTGATGTTGTGATTTGAGTGTTTTTAAAAGGAATCTTGATTTTTCTTTATTTCACATTTTAAACAATATGTGTGAATGAGTTTTGCTTTTAGTTCTTCTTCCTCTTTAAATAAGATATTTAAAAGAATTTTAATTTAATTATTTGAGGTAAGGTAGCTGGATGACCTAACCAATAAAAAATATACAAATTAAACCTCTGTTGTTCTTTCGCACATGCTAGTGTAATAACCTTGATTAAGATAAGTATTTTCTCAACCAATTGAATAATTAAGACTATAAAATCCCCTTGTCCAATCAATAATCCAAAACATGCATTTATATTTATTATTTATGAGTAAATATTGGTTTATGGCAAATGAATAATGAGAACCTCAGAGCACTTTCTGTTAGATATATTTCTACTATACCGGTCGTCGAGTTGTTGGGGGGGGGGAC
>JBAMIH010000395.1:0-13847 GCA_038501795.1 Pseudopleuronectes americanus | reverse complement strand
TGTGTTGTGGGCTGTGCGTGTGCATGTGTGAGCCTGCGTCTTTGTGTTTGAATCAGGGCATCGCAACAAGCGTTAGTCAAATTGCTACCCGAACCCTCAGAGTCAACAGCATGGGAAAGCAGAGACAACACAAGGGATAAACAAATAAAAATGAATTTCTTTTTTGCGCGAGAGACTTCTTCTTCTTTTTCTTCTTCTTCTTCATCTTCTAATCACCCAGCAGGAGCAGGGTTCGATTACACAAACGGAGGGAGCGTGTCAGTCCAGCGTCGCGAGTCTCAGGGTCACGGGGACCCCGGTCAGAGAGACGGCCCTCAACGCGAGCGGCCGCACAAGCCCCACTTTGCGAGCCTTCGGGTCGCAGAGACCCACGCCAAAGAGACTCCACAACGCGGGCATCCCAGGGGTCCTACGTCACACCGGTGCGCAACTTGGAGCCAGTGTGACAAATAAATCTGCAATGTCATCGACTGTTCGCTTTTCTATTGCCCTTCGTGCGGGTGCTGATGTGTTGTGGGCTGTGCGTGTCCACGTGTGAGCGTGCGTCTGTGTGTTTGAATCAGGGCATCGCAACAAGCGTTAGTCAAATCGCTACCCCGACCCTCAGAGCCAACAGCATGGGAAAGCAGAGACAACACAAGGGATGAACAAATAAAAATGAATTTATTTTTTATTATTATTACTGCGCGAGAGACTTCTTCCTGTTCTTCTTCTTCTTCTCATCACCCAGCAGGAGCAGGTTTCGATTACACAAACGGAGGGAGCATGTCAGTCCAGCGTCGCGAGTCTCAGGGTCACAGGGACCCCGGTCAGAGAGACGGCCCTCAACGCGAGTGCCCGCACAAGCCCCACTGTGCGAGCCTTCGGGTCGCAGAGACCCACACCAAAGAGACTCCACAACGCGGGCATCCCAGGGGTCCTACGTCACACCGGCGCGCAACTTGGAGCGGCTGTGACAAATACATCTGAAATGTCATCGACTGTTTGCTTTTCTATTGCCCTTCATGCGGGTGCTGATGTGTTGTGGGCTGTGCGTGTGCACGCGCGTCTGTGTGTTTGAATCAGGGCATCGCAACAAGCATTAGTCAAATCGCTACCTGAACCCTCAGAGCCAACAGCATGGGGAAGCAGAGACAACACAAGGGTTATATGATCGCAAAACTTCCTCATCAGCAGGTGGTTCTATCACCATAGCAACCAGATGCTAGTAAAATTTAACAGCTTTAATTACATTATATCATATTTATTTATTATTCATAACGTTATAATTTCAAATGTAAATCAATTATAGTCATCCAAATATCTTAGTAAGAAGAAAAGTTTTTACTAGATTTAAATGATCGCAAAACTTCCTCATCAGTAGGTGGTTCTATCACAATAGCAACCAGATGCTAATAAAGTTAATAGCTTTAATTACATTATATCATATTAAATTGTTATTTATAACATTATTCTTTCAAATGTAAATCAAATATAGTCATCGAAATATCTTACTAAGAAAAAAGTTTTCACTAGATTTAAATGATCGCAAAACTTCCTCATCAGGAGGTGGTTCTATCACCATAGCAACATGATGCTAATATAATTTAATAGCTTTAATTACATTATATCATATTCTTTTATTATTCATAACATTATTATTTCTAATGTAAATCAAATATAGTCATCAAAATATCTTTGTAACAAGAAAGGTTTTTACTAGATTTAAATGATCGCAAAACTTCCTCATCAGTAGGTGGTTCTATCACATAGCAACCAGATGCTAATATAATTAAATAGCTTTAATTACATTATATCATATTTAGTTATTATTCATAACATTATTATTTCAAATGTAAATCAAATATAGTCATCAAAATATCTTAGTAAGAAAAAAAGTTTTTACTAGATTTAAATGATCGCAAAACCTCCTCATCAGCAGGTGGTTCTATTACCATAGCAACCAGATGCTAAGATTTGAAATAAGGGATTATTTTGATTGACAGGGACACTCTCTCATTACCTCCTTTGATACTGTGATGAACAGAATCGAATGAGCTATTTTGATGGGGACACCTCTGATTGGCTGTTGATTGCCTTAAATACTGTCAAAGTTTAAAACAGATGCTATTGCACTCTGACATTGACTGAGGTTAGTCATGTCTCACACTCTCTCTGTCATGTCTCACACTCTCTCTGCATTTACCCAGCATGCTAACCAATGCAATTCAGGCTCATTATTTAAGTTTGAAATTAAACCACTGTATAATATGAAGCTGTTTTAAATGATCGCAAAACTTCCTCATCAGCAGGTGGTTCTATCACCATAGCAACCAGATGCTAGTAAAATTTAACAGCTTTAATTACATTATATCATATTTATTTATTATTCATAACATTATAATTGCAAATGTAAATCAATTATAGTCATCCAAATATCTTAGTAAGAAGAAAAGTTTTTACTAGATTTAAATGATCGCAAAACTTCCTCATCAGGAGGTGGTTCTATCACCATAGCAACCAGATGCTAAGATTTGAAATAAGGGATTATTTTGATTGACAGGGACACTCTCTCATTACCTCCTTTGATACTGTGATGAACAGAATCGAATGAGCTATTTTGATGGGGACACCTCTGATTGGCTGTTGATTGCGTTTGTAGTATCTTTCGATGCAGCCGAGAGGTTGTTGAAGTTGTTGAAGTTGTTGATGATGAAGGAAAGATTCTGAGGACCAAGTACTTTCAGTATAATAGAGTTTATTACAAGAAAGTACAAGTCAGGACGGACTTCTAGAAGCCCGGAGTCACACAAGCCGATAGTGTAATCTGACTTGTAGGAGTCGGACACACAATATTTATAGAGAGTTTTGGATCCACCCATGACATCTGCTTTAACACATCCAAGATCGCCTTTCCGACAAGATGAGTTAAGTCTCTGTCCCTGAGGTGGAGAGTAACTTAAGCCAAAACGCTTGTTCTGAAAACGGGTCAAGAAAGAACTTAAAGAGGTCAAACGGTCATATCTAAGCGCATGGGAGTAAGTTAGAAATCATGTCGAGGAGACAGAGAGTCTAGGATGAACCATTCCTCAGGGAAGATCTGAGAGTCCAGAGGATGGGCATCATCAATTAAAGTCTGTCACTATGCTCCAAGCACACATTCCAACATGTACTACTGTAATGAATATACAACATAACCCCCCTTCGAGACTAAACAGAGTCTCGAAATAATAAAAAGATTAAAACATACAGGTGAATGATCTTGACAACAGTAATAAGTCGTCCTACAACATATTTTTAACAACACACCAAAAGTTATAAAGTTTTATAGGAGTGAGAGTAAAAAACCTGTCAGGCAGCTATCTTTCCTTAAATACCATCGTTCAAACAAGACAGGAAAATTCTCTCACGACCCCTCTGCCTATAGGCGGCCGTACATCGTACTCCAACATCACTGAAATTAGAATTTTTAGAAAATTGTGTAAAGAAATTACTTTAAACAAATACATATGGAACTCTCAGCAAATAATAAACAAAACAATATCCAACGTCAGCCTGGTCGTCCCATAGGAGCCTCCAATGGACCTTTCCCTGCCTAACACCACTATCCTTAAACATCACGAAAAAGAAAACATCTGAGGTCCCAGTATATTTACTCAATATCAGAAAACATCATTTTTCCTAGTAATTAACACACAAAGAATATAATTCACCTTTAATATTACTCATGTAACATATAAGACATAAGAATGTATAACACTGCAGTTTCTCAGCAGCATTGACTCTCAATTGTAATATTGACGACGTGTTGAATCTGGAGATTCTATCTTTGTTCAGAGTCCTTCAGTCCATCCGTATTTTTCATGTCTGAAGTGTCTGAGTCCATTCAACACATCGGAGTCCTTGAGCATCAATCACCCTCACAGTGATCTTTCCCCAATATGCTCTAGAATGAAAGAAAAGAAAACCAGTATCTTTGCATACAAGACAGATACAAATCAATCAAATCAAATATACATTAACAGTTTTATAAGTAAATGTGAAATTATAAGTCATATTTGTCTATTACCCCCCTGCTAAAACATCACTAATATAAGAAGAAACTGCTCCTATTGGTCCTAATTTCTCTTGCAACCAAGCATTTGCAGATCATCCAGCATTTTCCTGTGGGGTCATGTAGCCCCCCTTCTTGTGAACTACCTGTGTGAGAGTCCAGTCAGTACCTGCATGAAGCCAGGACAAAGTGTTCTTCCTAGTGTTGTCTCTAATGATTTTAAGCTTTCTTTTAAGGATTTAGAACAGACAAAGCACACTGTTGTGCTGCGATGTTGACAACTTAGAAATCTTGGATGAATCACAAATCATCTCATCCTCCGTTCTTTTTCACTGATGTTTCTTCAGTATTCTCCTCCTCCATATCCTATCCAGCAGTTGCACTCACAGGCAAACTGTCCACAATCATAACATTCTTCTGAATGCTGTTCAAAGTTTGGATCGAACCTTCCACTCCAGGCCTGCGCCTGATCAAATGCTGTCTCTTCATAGGAGATAACTGGAACCACCGATGATGGCTGGAACGATTGGAGCTGAATCTGGTTCAGCTGTGACTGTAGTAGTGGTTGATCTAGTGGAGCCTGATTCTGTATAACCAGAGCTTGCTTCTTCATTTTCTTGTTATCCACCAGTTGAATTTGATTAAGTTTTCTAAGGACGTCTTCATCCTGCACTTTCTGGTCATGTTCCTTTTTCCTACACAGCACCACATGATGGGCTATATGATCTGTATAGACACCTTTTTTCATGCTTCCAAGACCAACCACCTCTGCAAGTTTGCTCCTCACTGTTAGGGGCAACCCTTTCTGTATTTTGGCTCTCAAAATTGACTGCTCCATTTGATTCAAATCTGGATCATTTCCTGTAACATTCCTCCACACTTGATGGGCTCTGGACACATAGGCCCTTGGGTTTTCTTCCTGACCCAGTGGTTCAATACAAATATTGTCCAAATCTTATATTTTTCATTTACCTATGTAAAGAAAATCTTTATTTTAAGCAATAGTTACCACAAGTCTTCATCAATCTCCAAAACGCTATCGTAAGGAGCAACTAGGAAACTTAGTAATATAAACAATATCAAATAATGTAATAACCCCTATATAATAATACATTCAGTTCTCAGTGTAGATGTTTGGCACACTTGATACGAGCATAGTTGCATTATCTAGCCAATCCAAACAATTTCCTTTCGTTATCACCTTAAATAGAATTCTGACTATCTCCTTCAATCAAAATTATCATTATCCAGTATTTAAAGTCCAAAAATGTCAAATTAAACCCAATTTGTTCCCAAAGTAAACCCTTGATTAAATATTTGCTGAATTTTAATGAAAACCAAATGGAACGAGAATATCAAGCAATAAAAGATTTTATCGAATTTCAGACATATTGAATCTAACTGAATTAAACAAGCAAATTCATTTCCTAATATTTTCTACACAATTTTGCTTTACCAAAAACAAATAAACAAACTGTCTCTTTGTTTTTAGCTTTAACTAAAACCACATTAAAGAATTGGTTTTGAAACAACTGTGCGACTCTGGCTCTGTGACTCACAGAAGATTTATTATCACAATGAAAATACCTCCTCACGTTTCTACACCCCCCTCCTTGCTTCAAAAGGGAGCCGCAAAGAGATGTTCATACATGAGGGATACACAGACACACACACACCAGAAAGGTGGGGGCTGTGGCGGCAGGAGAAGACAGTTTCATGTATTATGTCCCCCAAATGGGGCTAATTGTTTTATTTAATAAAGGGACAAAATATCTGTCCTTATAAGTTATCAGATTTCCCGTCTGTAACTACAACATATATATATTTAATCAATCATCAAACCCTTATTTTTTGCTAATTTAGACCAAACAACCAGCTCCTGCTGCATTTTTTTTGTCTCACTCAGCTAGAACAGAGCAGTGACCAAATTCTTTAAACACACACACACACCTCTGGGAGTCAGCTCCCTGTACACAAACACACATTAGTTTTCATCCAACAGCTCAAGAGCTCATTCACACCTCGAGCATGCTTTTTGCCGCTATTTCTCTCTAGTTCCATTAAATTTGTGCTACCTTTACGAACTGTAAATCATCCAATGAGAGGCTGCATCAGACACTGTTCGTCAACAAATGTCAGAGTGGGAACAGTCAATTGGATTATAAATTTTACAATCTCCAGTTATCAAAAACTGACCTGTTGGTGAGGTTTTTTCAAGGCCCATACTAACTGCTCCTTTACTGAGGGCTTTACTATCCAAATTCAGCGGCTCATTGATCATTTCCTTAACCTTATTTTATCTCTCATTACTCTTGTTTCTTACCACTTTTACATTTATTTATTTATTCAAATTAACCTAGGCCCAGGTTGTCCCAATTTTCTCTTTAACTCAATTCCTGTCTATGCCTTTAGCATTAGATTGTAACACAATGGAACTACCGCGACTTAATTCTGCACAGATTACCACCTCATCTTTACAATTTCAGCTATTCTAACCTATGTCCTGTACCTTTAGTACTTTTCCTTATTTTTCCCTTATTTAATGTTATATAACTCCCCCCTTTTATTTGCGATGTGCACGTCGCAAATAAAAACTAATTTAGCACAGAGTTTCACTCCAAATCAAACAACACAACAAGACATGTCCCTCATAAACAACAGGTTCTTTAACGGTGTGAACCCACAAACACACATACAACAGCCACAATGAACTACCAGCGTTCAATCAAAATGAGAGATCCTCACCGTTTGCAATGCTGTTGCAGGTGCAGTAGAACACAGCCCGCTCTGATTCGTGACGCCAAGTTTGTAGTATCTTTCGATGCAGCCGAGAGGTTGTTGAAGTTGTTGAAGTTGTTGATGATGAAGGAAAGATTCTGAGGACCAAGTACTTTCAGTATAATAGAGTTTATTACAAGAAAGTACAAGTCAGGACGGACTTCTAGAAGCCCGGAGTCACACAAGCCGATAGTGTAATCTGACTTGTAGGAGTCGGACACACAATATTTATAGAGAGTTTTGGATCCACCCATGACATCTGCTTTAACACATCCAAGATCGCCTTTCCGACAAGATGAGTTAAGTCTCTGTCCCTGAGGTGGAGAGTAACTTAAGCCAAAACGCTTGTTCTGAAAACGGGTCAAGAAAGAACTTAAAGAGGTCAAAACGGTCATATCTAAGCGCATGGGAGTAAGTTAGAAATCATGTCGAGGAGACAGAGAGTCTAGGATGAACCATTCCTCAGGGAAGATCTGAGAGTCCAGAGGATGGGCATCATCAATTAAAGTCTGTCACTATGCTCCAAGCACACATTCCAACATGTACTACTGTAATGAATACACAACACTTTAAATACTGTTAAAGTTTAAAACAGTTGCTATTGCACTCTGACCTTGACTGAGGTTAGTCATGTCTCACACTCTCTCTGCATTTACCCAGCATGCTAACCAATGCAATTCAGGCTCATTATTTAAGTTTGAAATTAAACCACTGTATAATATGAAGCTGTTTTAAATGATCGCAAAACTTCCTCATCAGCAGGTGGTTCTATCACCATAGCAACCAGATGCTAGTAAAATTTAACAGCTTTAATTACATTATATCATATTAAATTGTTATTTATAACATTATTCTTTCAAATGTAAATCAAATATAGTCATCGAAATATCTTACTAAGAAAAAAGTTTTCACTAGATTTAAATGATCGCAAAACTTCCTCATCAGGAGGTGGTTCTATCACCATAGCAACATGATGCTAATATAATTTAATAGCTTTAATTACATTATATCATATTCTTTTATTATTCATAACATTATTATTTCTAATGTAAATCAAATATAGTCATCAAAATATCTTTGTAACAAGAAAGGTTTTTACTAGATTTAAATGATCGCAAAACTTCCTCATCAGGAGGTGGTTCTATCAACATAGCAACCAGATGCTAATATAATTAAATAGCTTTAATTACATTATATCATATTTAGTTATTATTCATAACATTATTATTTCAAATGTAAATCAAATATAGTCATCAAAATATCTTAGTAAGAAAAAAAGTTTTTACTAGATTTAAATGATCGCAAAACCTCCTCATCAGCAGGTGGTTCTATTACCATAGCAACCAGATGCTAAGATTTGAAATAAGGGATTATTTTGATTGACAGGGACACTCTCTCATTACCTCCTTTGATACTGTGATGAACAGAATCGAATGAGCTATTTTGATGGGGACACCTCTGATTGGCTGTTGATTGCCTTAAATACTGTCAAAGTTTAAAACAGATGCTATTGCACTCTGACATTGACTGAGGTTAGTCATGTCTCACACTCTCTCTGCATTTACCCAGCATGCTAACCAATGCAATTCAGGCTCATTATTTAAGTTTGAAATTAAACCACTGTATAATATGAAGCTGTTTTAAATGATCGCAAAACTTCCTCATCAGCAGGTGGTTCTATCACCATAGCAACCAGATGCTAGTAAAATTTAACAGCTTTAATTACATTATATCATATTTATTTATTATTCATAACATTATAATTGCAAATGTAAATCAATTATAGTCATCCAAATATCTTAGTAAGAAGAAAAGTTTTTACTAGATTTAAATGATCGCAAAACTTCCTCATCAGGAGGTGGTTCTATCACCATAGCAACCAGATGCTAAGATTTGAAATAAGGGATTATTTTGATTGACAGGGACACTCTCTCATTACCTCCTTTGATACTGTGATGAACAGAATCGAATGAGCTATTTTGATGGGGACACCTCTGATTGGCTGTTGATTGCTTTAAATACTGTTAAAGTTTAAAACAGTTGCTATTGCACTCTGACCTTGACTGAGGTTAGTCATGTCTCACACTCTCTCTGCATTTACCCAGCATGCTAACCAATGCAATTCAGGCTCATTATTTAAGTTTGAAATTAAACCACTGTATAATATGAAGCTGTTTTAAATGATCGCAAAACTTCCTCATCAGGAGGTGGTTCTATCACGATAGCAACTAGATGCTAATATAATTAAATAGCTTTAATTACATTATATCATATTTAGTTATTATTCAAAACATTATTATTTCAAATGTAAATCAAATATAGTCATCAAAATATCTTAGTAAGAAGAAAAGGTTTTACTAGATTTAAATGATCGCAAAACATCCTCATCAGTAGGTGGTTCTATCACAATAGCAACCAGATGCTAATAAAGTTAATAGCTTTAATTACATTATATCATATTAAATTATTATTTATAACATTATTCTTTCAAATGTAAATCAAATATAGTCATCGAAATATCTTAGTAAGAAAAAAAGTTTTCACTAGATTTAAATGATCGCAAAACTTCCTCATCAGGAGGTGGTTCTATCACCATAGCAACCTGATGCTAATATAATTTAATAGCTTTAATTACATTATATCATATTCATTTATTATTCATAACATTATTATTTCTAATGTAAATCAAATATAGTCATCAAAATATCTTTGTAACAAGAAAGGTTTTTACTAGATTTAAATGATCGCAAAACTTCCTCATCAGGAGGTGGTTCTATCACCATAGCAACCAGATGCTAAGATTTGAAATAAGGGATTATTTTGATTGACAGGGACACTCTCTCATTACTTCCTTTGATGCTGTGATGAACAGAATCGAAGGAGGTATTTTGATTGGGAGACCTCTGATTGGCTGTTGATTGCCTTAAATACTCTTGAAGTTTAAAACAGTTGCTATTGCAGTCTGACCTTGACTGAGGTTAGTCATGTCTCACACTCTCTCTGCATTTACCCAGCATGCTAACCAATGCAATTCAGGCTCATTATTTAAGTTTGAAATTAAACCACTGTATAATATGAAGCTGTTTTAAATGATCGCAAAACTTCCTCATCAGGAGGTGGTTCTATCACCATAGCAACCAGATGCTAATATAATTAAATAGCTTTAATTACATTATATCATATTTATTTATTATTCATAACATTATTATTTCAAATGTAAATCAATTATAGTCATCCAAATATCTTAGTGTAGCACTTGTCTGGGGCTAGTATTAGTAAAAAAAAGCACTAAATATCTATCTAGATTCGTAAGAGAGGTAGGCTTATTTAAAAGAACAAGTTGAACAAATGACCAGTTTATTGATTCAGATTTAGTCAAAGAACAATCAAAATATAAAACAGTATAACACAAAAAAATGAATATAATATATAATTCTTATAAAGTAACTGTTCTTTCAGTGTGTGTGTGTGTATACAGTTCATAGAAGGGTGTGTGCTTGCAGATTCATCGATTCAGTTCTGGTCCGGGTCTTTATGTCTCTCGATAATGATCAGGTTCGATCTGGATCAGTCAGTTGGCCACACTGCATCCACAATCTGGGTTAGCTCGCCATCTCAGCATTCAGATCTTCTGATGTTCATAAAAAACCAATCTACACAGAGTGCAGAATAATCAGTGTCTGTTTTCTATTTCTATTTCTACTATAAGATCTCATTAACTTATTTTCTATACATGTAACCATCACCTGGTTCCATTTCCAATGTACTTCATTAAATAATAATATAAAAATCAAAACAATAAAGTCATTTCATATCACAAAGCAAAGAGCTTATCTGCTTTACACATCTTTTTCAGTAATATGTTATATGATAACATCATTACTATATCATTTCACTTATACTTAACTTAAACATGAAAATAATATACAGTGTAACTTGAATTTCATTTAATATATACATTGATTATTCACTACTAACATAAGCTGTGTGGCTGAGCTGTAAACACTTAGTGCCACACATCCTATCACATTCTAAATCACAATGCTGCATAGCCGTGCCAGTCAGTCAAGGGTTAACATTTACTTTTTAATTTCTATAACATTAAAACACGGTGTTAACTACTATAACAGGCTGCTTAAGTTTGTTGGTAACATTAATGATCACTATATAATTACTCCGATTGGTTTTAAACAGGTTATCTTTTTAAATAACAACTTTTTCCCGAGTTAGCTAGCATGATGCTAATAGCGTCTAGCTAACTGTGCTGACTCACCGGAGTTTCCAGGTAAGATTACTGTATGTAATCTCTTGGGGTTTAACACTGTCAAGCTGGTTATCTAGATAGGAAATAACTTTATTAATATAATTACATTTATACTGATGTTAATATTTCGAGTGTTTTTATCCTGTTTCATACCGAAATCAATGGAGCTTCTCTCTCTCTGTGGGTGTAATGACACATCTCAGGGGAAAAAAAAGGGGTTTCTTCTTCGTGGGCAGTTCCATTGAACGAACGCAGTGCGCCCCCTTTGGTAGGTGGTCTTACTGCTCCTGAGGTTAGTAACCTTCATTTCATGAGGGTTACACCATAAGAAGAAAAGTTTTTACTAGATTTAAATGATCGCAAAACTTCCTCATCAGGAGGTGGTTCTATCACCATAGCAACCAGATGCTAAAATAATTTAATAGCTTTAATTACATTATATCATATTCATTTATTATTCATAACATTATTATTTCAAATGTAAATCAAATATAGTCATCAAAATATCTTAGTAACAAGAAAAGTTATTACTAGATTTAAATGATCGCAAAACCTCCTCATCAGGAGGTGGTTCTATCACCATAGCAACCAGATGCTAAGATTTGAAATAAGGGATTATTTTGATTGAAAGGGACACTCTCTCATTACCTCCTTTGATACTGTGATGAACAGAATCGAAGGAGGTATTTTGATGGGGAGACCTCTGATTGGCTGTTGATTGCCTTAAATACTCTTGAAGTTTAAAACAGTTGCTATTGCACTCTGACCTTGACTGAGGTTAGTCATGTCTCACACTCTCTCTGCATTTACCCAGCATGCTAACCAATGCAATTCAGGCTCATTATTTAAGTTTGAAATTAAACCACTGTATAATATGAAGCTGTTTTAAATGATCGCAAAACTTCCTCATCAGCAGGTGGTTCTATCACCATAGCAACCAGATGCTAGTAAAATTTAACAGCTTTAATTACATTATATCATATTAATTGTTATTTATAACATTATTATTTCAAATGTAAATCAAATATAGTCATCGAAATATCTTACTAAGAAAAAAGTTTTCACTAGATTTAAATGATCGCAAAACTTCCTCATCAGGAGGTGGTTCTATCACCATAGCAACATGATGCTAATATAATTTAATAGCTTTAATTACATTATATCATATTCTTTTATTATTCATAACATTATTATTTCTAATGTAAATCAAATATAGTCATCAAAATATCTTTGTAACAAGAAAGGTTTTTACTAGATTTAAATGATCGCAAAACTTCCTCATCAGGAGGTGGTTCTATCAACATAGCAACCAGATGCTAATATAATTAAATAGCTTTAATTACATTATATCATATTTAGTTATTATTCATAACATTATTATTTCAAATGTAAATCAAATATAGTCATCAAAATATCTTAGTAAGAAAAAAAGTTTTTACTAGATTTAAATGATCGCAAAACCTCCTCATCAGCAGGTGGTTCTATTACCATAGCAACCAGATGCTAAGATTTGAAATAAGGGATTATTTTGATTGACAGGGACACTCTCTCATTACCTCCTTTGATACTGTGATGAACAGAATCGAATGAGCTATTTTGATGGGGACACCTCTGATTGGCTGTTGATTGCCTTAAATACTGTCAAAGTTTAAAACAGTTGCTATTGCACTCTGACATTGACTGAGGTTAGTCATGTCTCACACTCTCTCTGCATTTACCCAGCATGCTAACCAATGCAATTCAGGCTCATTATTTAAGTTTGAAATTAAACCACTGTATAATATGAAGCTGTTTTAAATGATCGCAAAACTTCCTCATCAGAGGTGGTTCTATCACCATAGCAACCAGATGCTAATAAAGTTTAAATAGCTTTAATTACATTATATCATATTTAGTTTATTATTCATAACATTATTATTTCAAATGTAAATCAAATATAGTCATCAAAATATCTTAGTAAGAAAAAAAGTTTTTACTAGATTTAAATGATCGCAAAACCTCCTCATCAGGAGGTGGTTCTATCACCATAGCAACCAGATGCTAAGATTTGAAATAAGGGATTATTTTGATTGACAGGGACACTCTCTCATTACCTCCTTTGATACTGTGATGAACAGAATCGAATGAGCTATTTTGATGGGGACACCTCTGATTGGCTGTTGATTGCCTTAAATACTGTTAAAGTTTAAAACAGTTGCTATTGCACTCTGACATTGACTGAGGTTAGTCATGTCTCACACTCTCTCTGCATTTACCCAGCATGCTAACCAATGCAATTCAGGCTCATTATTTAAGTTTGAAATTAAACCACTGTATAATATGAAGCTGTTTTAAATGATCGCAAAACTTCCTCATCAGCAGGTGGTTCTATCACCATAGCAACCAGATGCTAGTAAAATTTAACAGCTTTAATTACATTATATCATATTTATTTATTATTCATAACATTATATTGCAAATGTAAATCAATATATAGTCATCCAAATATCTTAGTAAGAAGAAAAGTTTTTACTAGATTTAAATGATCGCAAAACTTCCTCATCAGGAGGTGGTTCTATCACCATAGCAACCAGATGCTAAGATTTGAAATAAGGGATTATTTTGATTGACAGGGACACTCTCTCATTACCTTCTTTGATGCTGTGATGAACCGAATCGAAGGAGCTATTTTGATGGGGAGACCTCTGATTGGCTGTTGATTGCCTTAAATACTGTTAAAGTTTAAAACAGTTGCTATTGCACTCTGACCTTGACTGAGGTTAGTCATGTCTC
>JBAMIH010000394.1:0-14142 GCA_038501795.1 Pseudopleuronectes americanus | reverse complement strand
GAAAAGTCCAAAAAGTGTCCGCTATATAGAGCACTATAAAGTGAGCTCATCAGAAAAAAACAAAAAGCTTTCAGACACTATTCAGCGCATTTCGTCTGCATCGAAAAATTACATAATTGTCACAGGAATAAAATGTACAACAACGTGGTAAATTTGCAACTTTAATGTAAAAATAAACATATTTTGGATTATCATCTTTAAATGTGGAATAAACTTGTTTCCCACACTTTGTGCTGTGATGCACCGCTCTGTTTCTATTTACATTAGAACAGGGGTGTCCAAACTTTTGCAAAGAGGGACAGATTTGATAAAGGGAGATGCCCTCCTGCAATAGCACATTAAATAAATAAGTAAAATATATTAGCACTATAAATGTTTTTCAAATAGTAATGTTATTCTGTATGCTACATAGACTCACTGTGATGTACCTTGTGTACTGCAATGACGAGAAGGACACGATATGACAGGTACTGAGACAATGGCTGCAGCTTTCTTTATTGCCCAAAACATTTATATCTGGAGAGTCAGATAACATTGACCTGTATGGAATACATTACATTTCCATGAGTTAGATAAAGATCTTTGCCTCATGGTCATTTTAAACAGGAGTTGAAAACACTCAATTTCAGATTGATCAAGAAACCGATAACTTGCTGATACTAATGTGAAGGGTGATGTTGAGATCTGGATTTGACTAAAGAGGGCAGGTCTAGTTTGAGGGCAGTGGTTGAGATGCCTAAAATGTCCCTTAAGTGGGAGTCACTCAGTCTTGACATCAATCGGTTCTTGTTTAAGTTCATGACAAATATTCACATTTCTAAAAATCTGCCTTTATCCAGCTGTCAACAAGAGAAAGCTGCAGGTGTTTGGCGCGCCACTCATAGTCACACTTCAGTTCAATGAGCTCCAGCTGCAGCTGTGGAGGAGCATCATCACGATCCAGGGAGAAGGGAGAAGATAAAAGTTTCATTTCCTTTTCAATAACTGCATAATCCTGAAAGCGTTTGTTGAATTCCACAGAAAGAGATGCGATAGCTGTTGCATAACTCTTCATTTGCACACCAATGTTGTCCTGTGGAAAACTGTCAATAACCTCTTTCATAGCTGTAAAGGTGCACTTCACAGGGCTCTGTTTGGGACAAGTGACTTTGGAAAAGTTGCATTTTTGTTTTAAAGGCCTTGACAAGAGCGTATAGCTGGCTCACCACTGCATCTCGCTCTTGAAGTTTAACATTCAGCCCATTCAGATGCTTCGTTATGTCAACCAAAAAAGCCAAATCAGCCATACATACAGGATCGGACAAATTTCCTCTCTTAGAGAGAAAAAGCTGGTGAATTATACGGTGGAGTTTTATAGCTTTATTGCTCACCAGCCATGGCAGGCGCACCGTCGGGATTGATCCCAGAAACTTTACTCCACGGTAGTTTCATATCATCAACAGCTGAACAAAGAGCGAATAGATCCGTTCCTCCGATTTGGTCTTTAAGGCTTTGGAGGTCAAGCAGCTCCTCTGTTGCGTTAATGTTGTCGTCAACTCTTCTTAAAAAAATCAAGAGCTGTGCAGTGTCCAAAGCATCGGTGCTTTAATCGCAGGCTAAAGAGAAATCATCAAAAGTCACTCCCTTGTCCCTCAGTTGTCTCTGAATATCTGACGATATGTCCTCGACACTCTGTGACATGCCAGGCAAACATTAATTAATTAACATGGCCACTTTGTAGCTTGCTTTGGTGATGTTGCCAGTGACCCACAGGCCCGCGTGAAGAATCTCTGTTGTGATGCCAGAGCAGCTTGCAGGTGCTTCACTTTTTTCGTTCAGGCACTCCCTGTTAGCATGTCATATTTTTTAGCAGGTTTAGTCTGGTAGTGTCTCTTTACGTGGAAATCTTTAAACAAAGCAACCTTCTCTTCACAAATGAGACCAATACAATTGCCTTGATTTTCTGCGAAAAAGTACTCTAATTCAAATCTCTCTTGAAAGCGGCAGCCCTCAGTGTCAACTTTCCTTTTTTTCTGTACAGTCGCCATGGTAGAAATGAGCGGAGAAGGGGGCACGGCAAGGAAGCAGAGCCAGATAGCATTAAAGTGATGCTGCCACAATGTGATGAAGAGGAATTACAATTTAAAATTCAATGATTTATTTATTTATTCTGTTTGACAGTACTAGCGGGCCACATTCCATTATATTTTTAGAATTTGTCGCGGGCCAATAAAAAAAGGTTCACGGGCCGTAATTGGCCCGCGGGCCGGACTTTGGACATTAGAACGACAGGTCGGGCTGTTCCTGCTGCCCTCACTTGCTCATCCAGTCTCTTCACCATGAGTGCAATTCATGATAGTTTATATTGTTTGGTTAGTGACCATTGGTTGTACCTTACTTCTCATGATGCATTGTGAAAGTCAATTATATAGGGTATAAAAATAATCTGTAAACATTTGGACACCAATAAAAAATGGCGAACTCAGCATATAGTGCACTATGCAGTGATCAGTGAGGGATTTGGAACACAGCCATAGACTCACAGATAAACCGATTAGATTTCAGTTGGTGGTGGTTAACTTATAAAACATGTGTTGGCCTCTTGAACATGATATTTCAAGTCTGTGTTTCAATCATTCCACCCTGAAACACATTCACAGACCCAGGATAGATATAATACAGAGTTTGATGACATCAAATAAACCTGAGGGAGATGAGTGAATACAAAGAACTCCTGCCAGAGAGGATTTACAATGCAAAGCTGCCAGAACACTGGAAACAAGAGTAATCATGTTGACTCCTTTGAATTATTTTAAGAATTCTTCCCGACATTGCTGCTGTAGAGCTGCTGTTTATGGTTGAGATCAGGAAACACACAACATGCTGGGGCTGAGTTGGTGCTCAGGCCTAGAAGGACTGGATCTGAGACATGTGGTGCAAATTGTGTCTCCATGAACACATCCATGTTGTAAAGATGAACTCTGGATACCTGAAGGCAGGCTTCAATATCCAGTGGGGTTACATTGTCAGAATGGTTGTTATAATGAACTTATTTATAGATAATAGCAGTATAATAATAATAATAAAATAATAATATTTGTAATAATAATCATAACTTATTGTTCTTCTCTTTTCATATGACCTACATATTGGATGGAATTAGATGTTGTTTGCATCTTTGCCTTTTTGCATAACGAGTTCAACAGAACACTGTCTGTTGTCAGTAGAAGAGGAGGACCTGGTGTTACATTTCCCTAAAGCTGCACTATAACTAGTTAAGTTAGGTGTCAGTGGTGAACACTGGCACAGACAGTCCACAGAGCAGCATCAGGATGGAAGGGATCTTCATTGGTGTCTTGTGTCTCTCAGGTCAGTGAATCTAACTGTTTGTATGATGTCTAACAGGAAATCTGAATATAGAGATTCATTTGAGTCCTCATACATATAAAAAATAACTGGTTTCATTCTCAGGGTGCCTCACCTTCTCAACATGTCTCCTCGATCAGTACCACTTTGTGTCTGATAGAATGACTTGGACTGAAGCTCAGAGCTACTGCAGAGAGAAGTACACAGACCTGGCCACTATTGAAAACACTGATGAAATGAACAAACTTAAAGACACAGTTTTCGCTGCTGGTCACAGCTCTGAGGTTTGGATTGGCCTGTACAGTCATATTGACTGGAAGTGGTCAGATGGGTTCAACCAGAGTGGAGCTGAATATCGGAGCTGGGATCATGGTGACCCAGACTTTTATGCAGCCAATCAGTTCTGTGTGGTCCAGAATAACGATGTAAGATGGTTTGATGATCACTGCGATGAACATTATCCATTTGTCTGCTACAGAGGTAATGATGTGCTTTCTATTAATCTTTACTATACAACATAATGTATAAGATATGATTTTGAAAACAACAAACAAAAATCACTCTTTTGTGCTCAAACTTAACTGCAGGAGCATCAGAGGATTCTGACTTTGTGCTAGTGACTACAAAAAAGACTTGGTCTGAGGCTCAGAGGCACTGCAGAGAACACTACACAGATCTGGTCACTGTGAGGAACGACGCTGTCAACCGCAAGATAGGGAACTTGATAACACCTCTCCCATGGGCATGGATCGGTTTGTACAGAGATCCTCAGATTTACTGGTCCGATGGGAGTAGCTACTCATTCAGCTCCTGGTATCAGGGTTACATCCCACTTGGCTCAATGAAAGTCGTATGTGGTGTTGCAGATTTGAAGAAGGGAGGAAACTGGAGGTTATTTTCCTGTGAAGAAAGAAAACCATTTGTCTGCTACAGCATGCGTGGATGGTGCCTCCTTGAGTGAAAGAGAGAGAACAAATCCTGACATAAGAAAAAAAGTTATTGTCTCAATATTGATTCTCAAAACATTAATGCATTCATGAATATTTGGATGATGTTTGCTCTGCCTATTGTTTCAGTACAGTGAGAGAAACTAGACATTTATTTTGATGTACTTGTATGTTATCAATTCATTAATCTGCTCTGTGATGGTTCTTCAAGACAAACTGACACTTTGGAACATTTTGACTCTGTCTGGTTTCAGACTCCTTCACTAATTTTCCTTGTGAATGAGATTTCAGCTCTTAGCTCTCAGCATTTTTTTGGCAGAATTAAATGCATAATTACAAAAGAATCTTTCAAATTCAATGGTTTTGTTTTTTTGGATACCCCTGTGTTATAGAAAATGTATTCTTAAGTTTAAGAACATAGACAAAGATGTGTAATGAATAAATGCATCAATAAATATATTAAATGCAACATAAATAAATGACTTCTATGTTCTTTTTTCTTTTTGATATAAAATACCTTGATCAGCACACATTTGGAGCTTCATTAAATATATTGTATTGAAATAGTGACCAGCAGAGGTCATTACCAATTCCTCATATCTTCTCACAGTACAGAGACAGCCATGGCAAAAGTCACTAATGACCTTTTAATAGCCTCAGATCAGGGACTTGTGTCTCACCTAGTTATGTTAGATCTCAGTGCAGCATTCGACACAATTGACCATCAAATTTTATTACAAAGACTCAAACAGTTAATTAATATTAATGGAACCGCCCTTAATCGTATCTGATCACTCCCAATTCGTACAAATTAATGATGAGACATCTGTGCGCACCAAAGTTAACCATGGTGTTCCACAAGGCTCTGTGCTCGGCCCAATTTTATGCTCATTATATATGCTTCCACTAGGAAACATTATCAGGACACACTCGGTAAATTTCCACTGCTATGCGGATGACACCCAGTTATACTTGTCAATAAAACCTGAACAAAGTAATCAATTAACTAAACTTCGAGCATGTCTCAAGGACATAAAAACCTGGATGACCCGCAATTTTCTCTTATTAAACTCAGAAAAAACAGAGGTTATAATACTTGGCCCCAAACACCTTAGAGATACATTATCTAATGATATAGCTGCGCTAGACGACGCAACAGTTAGGAACTTGGGAGTGATCTTCAATCCTGATTTATCCTTTAATAGTCACTTAAAACAAATTTCTAGGACTGCCTTTTTCCACTTGCGTAATATTTCAAAAATCAGACACGTCCTTTCGCAAAAAGATGCAGAAAAACTAGTCCACGCCTTTGTTACGTCGAGACTGGACTATTGTAATTCATTATTATCAGGCTCCAGCAGTAATTCATTAAAGACTCTGCAGCTTGTCCAAAATGCCACAGCACGTGTCCTGACGATTGATTGATGATTGATATCTTCAAACATGACCAGCTAATTTTAACTTTTAATGGGCACGTTCCTTCTTGGTGAACTCTGACATTAGGTCATAGTGGACGAATCAATTTGCCAAAGCAGTATTGATCAGCATATTGATAAGGGGCAGGCTTTGTAGGCTATTTATTTATCATTCATATTTAAATTATATTGTTGGATTGCTTTGGTAGTGAATGCAATAATAAAATCCATGTAACAATAATATTTCACTGCTCATTAGAAAACACATGAGGTACAGAAATAAAAATATAAACTGAACACTTAGTTATATTGAAGTGTTGGTTCTCTGAGTGAAGAGATTCTCCACTCTATTAAATATTCTCTATGTATGGGGAATGATCCCCCCGCTCTCAGGTGCGTAGGTGTATAATATTTATTTCATATACACCAGCTTGCCCGTCCACGCCCTGCAGTTCAACTATAAAACACCTGTGTTGGCTTGAAATCCATTGATACTTTGATTGACACATTTCTCTGAGAGCCCTTAGAGTGGGAGAGATAGTCTCTTCACTCAGAGAACCAAGGTGACATCATAAACAAGCCTCATCTGTTGTATAGATTATTACTAAAACATTTTCCATATGTAAGGAGCAACTCTTTTAGACACCTTACAAAGAGACGATACATCCAACAAGCCGGTATTTGACTAATGCACAATTTACAAATGCCCACTATTTTCATACCAACCAGGTCAAAGCCCCACAGAACACAAAGGCCAAGCCAGAGAGGCAGAAGGGCTGCAGAGGTTAGTCTACAAGATGCAACCGTGGCCCTGCAAGATGCAGAGTTCAAAGTAAACAGGATGGCCACTCTTACACTACAATGACGTTCAATGGGGTGCAAACGTTTAATGTATGGGGCCTGTCTCTCCCCTTACATTAAACTAAACTGCACAAAATTGCACACATTCATAAATAGCAGTCCCCTAAACCAGCCTGATATTTTTTCATTACGATCCATCAATCATTTCCCTGAGCAATGAATTGAATTGTTGCAAAGCGCCCTATGTCACATTTTATTTCTAATTCAAATTCTATTCAATTCAATATATTTGTATTTGTACTGCGTCATATCACAACATGTTGTCATTCTGTAAAGAGCCTCAAGATAATGTAGAGCTGCCTTTTTTTGGTTGAGATCAGGAAACACACAACATGCAGGGGCTGAGTTGGTGCTCAGGCCTAGAAGGACTGGATCTGAGACATGTGGAGAAAATGATGTACACATCCAGTGGTGTAAAAGTACTTGAAAGCCATATTTGAGTATCTTACCTGAAAGTGACTCCGATAAAAGTAAAAGTCATCTGTAAGAAAATGACTTGAGTAAAAGTCTTAAAGTAGCTCATATTGAATGTAGTTAAAGAGGGACTCCATTGACAGCACATGAGGCCATACATCGCTTTCCTATGAGATGTGCTAGATGCTTTCTTGGTGGTGGTTTGGAAGGTGTTGGCACAACCCAACGGCTGGCTGTTTCAGAGTGGCTGGCTAGGGGCTCCTCAGCTGTCACGGTCACTGGCTGCCCCTCTTCAGTTACCTCAACCCATTTCCCCATATCTTTCTCTACAGACAGCCGATGGCCAGATGTCCAGCTTGGCCACAAAAGAAACAGTGATGGCCGCTCACCTTGCTCTGCTGTATACAGTTGCTGCAATGCCCCTGGTCTCAGATGATGGGAGGTGAGGATGGTTTGCAGGTGGGCAGGGGTCCGCAGGTGCCACACTGTCAGAAGGTTTTGCTGAGATGTTTGGTCAGTGAGGACTTGTGCAGTCAGTTCTCTATTAGCAGCACGTTTAGCCTGTACCTTAGTGTCAACATTAGCTTGCTTGAGACACTAATGTCAAGCTGAGCTGTTACAGTCACTGGGCTCTCTTTGTCTTGATGCTAAGCATTACTTAATTCTTGGAAAAAATCTGTACTGTTTTTGCCCCTGATGTGGGCATGGAGAAACTGCTTTAACTCAACAGTGAAGTCACTTTTGTTAGTTAACATATCTCTAAATGTAACAGGTTTTATGAACTTAACCACTGTGCGAATAACCTCTGACTCTGTAAAACCTTCTTCAATCAATCAAATGTATTTGTTTTGCCCATATTCACAAATCATAATTTGTCTCGTAGGGCTTTAACCAGGTGTGACATCCTCTGTCCTTAAGCCATTAATCGAACCAAGTTGTTTCAGACAAACCTCAACACATTCCCTTGATTTGCCAAATTGTGCCTGGGTCCTAGTGTTCCCCATTTACACAAGTATCTGAATCCAAGTCCAGTTGCCATCAAACCAAGTTTTCTTGGACAACCATGACCTGGATGACTTAGAATCTTCACATACAAAATGACTATGTTGTGGCAATAGCTTTCTGTTTTCTGTATATTTCCAAGACATTAAAAGTAGGGTCAAGATCTACAGCTTCTGATTTGGCTGTAGAAGGTTTATCTGTATAAATTGGTGTTGACTGATCAGTTAACGTGAAGAACGCAGCATTAAGTGTGTCTATACAGATGATGTCCAGAAAGAAACATTTCTCCCATAACTAAAACAATACAGAGGCAAGCAGCAGTTTGCAGAAGAGGTATTTTCCAGCATGACTTTGATCCATCAAACCACTTTGTAGAGAAACTGTGAAAACAATAACCCACCCAAGTCTGATCTGTCTCCTCTGACAATTTTTGAGCTGAAGTAGCAGAATAATAATAATTAAAAAATGCAATGATAGAGCTCTGTTAAAGTACCAAATAAAAGAGAAAAAATAAGTAAAAATGTCCTTTAAATGTGAGGATCTGTGACCCCCCAAATGCAGTATTTGCGTCCTTGTGTGTGATCAATATTATGTTCCCTGCTACCCAGGTAGGCTTTGTGTGTGTATCTGCTTCTCTGTCATCAGCTGACATCGAGCAAGTCAGACGTCTCCTATTGACAAGTCCACGGCTGGTCACACCGTATCCAAAGGCTCATGGGACTGTTAAGTTCTCTGTTAAAATTTAGAGTAAATCACTGGATTTGCCAAACCTAATGTTAATAATCTGCATTGTAAACAATACACAAGATGACACAACATCCATCTGCTCTGTCTGGAAATTCACTTTACCCTCTGTATGAAATGTGTTATGCAAGTAGGCTGCATTGCCATGACACAATTCATGCACATGTGTCTGACCACACACACAGTCACACACACAGTCACACACACACAAACACACAAACACACAAACACACACACACACACACACACACACACACACACACACACACACACAAAGAGTGAGCCTCTGCACTATTAAAACAATGATGTAGACGAACGTTTCTTATAGCAGACAACCATGCAACACTGGCACACAGTCTGAAAGAAAGAATATTTTTTCTACATCACCTCACAAATAAAAGACTGTTTCGGTTTTAAAAGAGATCACAATCACTTGCTGATTGTGTGAATTGGATTCACATATACATGAACCAATCCTTAGAGAAACATGGAACATTATTATTATTATTATTATTATTATTATTATTATTATTATTATTATCATGTCGTTGATTGTATTAATTTAGGGTAGGCAGTGGATGAAGTATTAGAGGAATGTATTCGCATACCGACACTATGACCCGACATATAGGATCTTATTTTAATACAGCTCAAGGAAATCCTGTTATTGACAGTATTGTCTCGATGTATGTGCCTCTATCCGTTAGCATAGCTACAGGTCTACCAGCTGCACCTCATGGTCTATGGCAGGGGTTTTCAAACTTCCAAATATCCAGAATTAAACAGACAATTTCTTAATATATCATAATTTGTCATGCGTTACAAACATTCCTTGTCATTTCTGTACAGTAATATAAACAGTAAACACATATATATACATATATTCAAGTTTTTCTACTTTGTTATTCTTTACATTCAGTATCTTTCTTCCGTTAAAAACAGTGCCATTCAAGAATGTTTGTCTCTGTGTAAACCTTGTCCCTCACTATTGGGAGGGGTGGGCTCGGTGCCTCCTACACAGTTCATCTATCCTCGGTTGTATGGCTGTCAGATGAATGTCATTCTCCATTTTTTTAGATATGCTCTGTGCTTTGTTTTCAATACCTGCAATGTCTTACAGTTCCTGAGATTTTAAAAAGGACATTCCAACATTTATAGCAGTAATAGTTTACACAGTTTACCCACCATGACAAGCTTTACTCAGTCTGTAGAAATCCATTCACTGTATATAAACATGGCCGACACATATCCACTTAAAGTGTATTTATGTTAATCAAGTCATTTTTAGCTCTTTCCATGTTATTCCACTAACATTGAGGCGGAAGTGTGTATGGCCTGTGCTCAAGTCAGCCACCAGGGGGAAGTCAAGACTCCTGGCTTCACCATTAACACTCACATAAAGTCATCTGTGAAAACAGTTTCCATTGTATGGATCTGTAAACCGGTTGCTTTGGCTTTAGTTTGAAAACCACACATTTATAACTGAAACCCTGAAATATAAACTTAGGGAGTAAAGTTTAAAAGGAAGTGGAAGTTATCAGGTGCAGAAGAAAAATGCTTTTAAGTTGCATTATGGACAATGTAGGTCCAGACAGTCCTCCCTTGGCCTCTGCTTCCATGTTCATTATTTAAATAGTTCTCTCTGACATCAACAGTCAAACCCATGAAACGAGAACTTTATAATAGAACAGGAAGTTAAACAACTTCACACACATAACCTGTTCATATAGAGATTAGGAAACATTGAACTCTCACACAGAGCCCTCAACTTTCTCTCTGAGGTTTCTACGATCTTTTTACCCTGTTAAAAGGGATTTTAGTAGTTTTTCCTTACTCTTGTTGAGGGTTAAGTTCAGAGGATGTCACACCTTGTTGAATCCTTATGAGACATATTGTGATTCATGAATATGGGCTATACAAATAACATTTGATTTTTTGATTGACCTTCATGGAGGTACAACACTCAGTTACTGGAATATCCCTGGGATAGTTTTACTGATTATCACTAACATATAGAATCTTGTTTTTATATGCAGTACATCAACAGAAAGACTTTCAACATGTTTTTGGTAGTATAAGTGTGTACTCATGATCTAGATGCAGTAGATGTTGCCTGCCATGTCACAAGAATTTCACGGCTGCAGGCTCGAGCCCTTTCGCCATCCGAGAGCTTCCAGGCCCTGATGAACAGGGTTTTTACACACAAGCATTTTTTTGCGTGTTTGAGTTTGAACTGCAAATACACAACGGAACAATCAGTCAGAAGGTTTGTGTTTGTTCTCTAATACAGGGGATCTCAAACTTTTGCAAGCTGGGCCCCCCAAAAGCTGGTTAGGGGTAGTTGGGGCACCCCTAACCAGCATCAGAGTCATGGACAACTTAGGAAGGATGATAATGGGTTCATCATACTGTTTGGGATCATTAATGCCCTTGATCAGAGCTTTCCAGACAACCTCAAGTACACTTTCGAGTTTATTCAGAAATGAATTTGAATTGGCACAAGCTCAATGCAAAGATACAGCAGCTGAAAATAAAGTTGTTTGCATGAGCAGGAAACACAGCCGACAAAGTTCTGTGACCTCAGTGATGTTTTTCCTGGTTATGATATTTTTAGAGACTGGATTTCCATGAGCTGGGAGAAGTCTGTTCACATATGGAAATTCTGTTCACATATCTTCCCCTTTCCAACTATGGGACTTTGACTCTGCTCTACACCTCTTGTGTACTGCTGCCTTGTCACCTTCATGACTCTCAACTCAGGCCAAATGGACATAAACACAATTTGACTGTAGTTTTCATTGGTTGTGAATGACCTCTTAATGCTGCCAATCAAGATTAGAAGCTACATTTAAATTACTGCTTTAATGAGTTATGAGTTAAAACCGGAGTCTGTTGTTTTGTATATGTTTTCATTTACAGCCCAACAAGTTTATTGCGTTGGTTATTGATAGGCATTTTTTTTCACCAGCTACATGGGCTTGAGAGTCAAACTGGTGAATGGCTATTTCTGAAAAATAGTTATCAATATGGCTCGATGCATGGACCCAAGTGGAGCCATTTCTTTGTAAATTGGTTTCTTTATGGCTGTATGGATGTCATGCTGAATATCAGGAGAACACTGTAGTTTCCTTGGCCTCTTAATGCTGCAAGTCACTCTGCCACAGAGCTGCTAAGATTAGCATTTGCTTCCAGTGATCTTCAAAAGGTTCAGCATTAAAGAAAAGTGTATTCAAAGAAAAGTTTATGTATAATAAGTATACAAATATATATATTTGTATTGATGTTGAATTAAGGATTACTGTCAAGATTGTGTTGCTTTTATTTCCTGATCGGCTTGTTTCTTGATATTTGTTGTATGTAAAACAAACATATGTGCGTTCGCATATTTTTCGCGGACAGTGAACTTTACGAATCAGTGTTCATATGTTGAACGGTAAAGTTAGTGAACGTCACGTTAATTTGTTAAATGATCATAAATGATCATCGTATCAGGCCAGCATGAAATACCAGGAGCGAGTGTGTGTGTGTGTGTGCGTGTGTATGTTTGTGTGTGTGTATGTGTGTGTGTGTGTGTGTGTGTGTGTGTGTGTGTGTGTGTGTGTGTGTGTATGTGTGTGTGTGTGTGTGTGTGCGCTCCCAGACAGCACACAGAAACAGGCCCCGGGGATCCATCCCCGCCCACACTCACTCGCTCAGAGAGACACACACGCAGTGAGATCAGAGCTCGTTCCTGTGAAGCAACCTATCAGGGACAAAAGAGGGTGTAAAGGTCACCTAAGTGCACTTTATGCATCTATAAAATTTATATATGTCAATACATACAAAGGATCTTTGTATGTATTTGTTTATTGTATGTGTTATGTTATACATTTGGGTTTATTTAACAGCAAATGTGATAAATAGGGGGGAAGTGACGTCCCACGGGTTCTTTTGTTTTGGTGCGGGTTGGCGGAGCGGCCAGAGGTTCGAGGGAACGACTATCATTTAAAACCTTCATGGGATTTGCCAAAGAAGTGGAATTATTGCCTGAGAGACTTTTATTGGAATACTGCAAGTACTGAGCATTTTCTGGGGCTCTTGGAAGGGGTGAGGACAGCGCGGACACTATTGGGACGGTTTGCGACAACTCACCACGCCACACCTGCTTATCTTTTGTTTGGGGGAAACGTCACCTGGGGGGTTAGGTTATGATCCGGGGGTGGGGAAATATTGATGTTTGGGAATTGTGTAAATAGTGTGTTTATGTTACGAGGCCAACTTTGTTTGCAGCGTCGTGTCCCGGGGATATGTGGGGTGTTGTTGTTTTGTGTAAATACAAATAATTGTACGCAACTTTTCTTGATTTATTTCGTTAATATATTTATTATTTTATGTGAGGTTAGACCGACGACAAGTTTAACAGTACACCCAGGGATTATTCGTTTATTATAAATTGGGTAGGCGGCCTGCGCCGTACGCAGCGAGACTAATCCACCCGTGCCTTGAGAATAATGCGTAGTAATTTTCCCCTGGGGTTTTAAACAGGGCGAATTGTTACAAGGGACAGTGTTAAAAAACCAAGTTGAAAAGAAAGTACGATGAAGCCTGTATGCTCTTGGGTTCACAGTCAATGTGGTGGGACATGAGGAGAGACCAGTGTGTATTTTATGTCTTAAAAATCTATGAGACCCAACAAATTAAGAAGACACCTAGAAACAGTACACACCAGTCACAAGCATTTGTTCTTTTTGGTTGAGCTTTATCATCTTTGTAACAAAGTGATATAATTGAATACATTTTTTCTCTATTTTTTTAAAAGTGAAGACTCATGGAGGAATGTAGTGATAAATGTCACCAAAAGTACTTCAATTTAGTTGAATTTAAGCAAAGTTATTGCACAATTTTTTTTTAAAGCAACAATCACAAATTCCTGTAAGTAATGTGATTTAATGTTTCATGTGTATGTTATGTAAATACACATGTTAAACCTGGTCCATTTTGTTTTCATTTTGTTGGGGCAGCGGAGCGGGTGGGGCATGACATAAATAGTTTGAGAACCGCTGGTCTAACGTTAATGTGTATTTTTCCTTTGGTGCAGAAATATCTAGGTTGAGGTTTTCAGGTGATTTGTCTGTCCCATTTTTATGAACACATTTCAAATTCTGTACGAAGCTTCAGTTGAGCTCAGAGATGAACTGAAATGTAAAAATGTCAAGGTAAAGGTGAAATCATGATCTTGTGAATGTGATATATCACAAACACCTTCAGGGAATTTTGTTACATCAAACACAAATATTCACTTCAAGGATGATTTGATCGCAACTTAAAGTAGTGCAAGGCTTTAGCCTCGTTAATGTCATGTTTGTGCAGCGAAAAAAACTTAATCAATAAATTAAATTGATCACACTCAGAAAGCTGGTAAGAGAACTCAGGAG
>JBAMIH010000393.1:0-14190 GCA_038501795.1 Pseudopleuronectes americanus | reverse complement strand
CTACAACAACCACTACCCCAACTACAACAACCACAACCCCAACTACAACAACCACTACCCCAACTACAACAACCACTACCCCAACTACAACAACCACTACAACACCACTACCCCAACTACAACAACCACTACCCCAACTACAACAACCACTACCCCAACTACAACTACCACTACCCCAACTACAACAACCACTACCCCAACTACAACAACCACTACCCCAACTACAACAACCACTACCCCAACTACAACAACCACAACCCCAACTACAACAACCACTACCCCAACTACAACAACCACTACCCCAACTACAACAACCACTACCCCAACTACAACAACCACTACCCCAACTACAACAACCACTACCCCAACTACAACAACCACTACCCCAACTACAACAACCACTACCCCAACTACAACAACCACTACCCCAACTACAACAACCACTACCCCAACTACAACAACCACTACCCCAACTACAACAACCACTACCCCAACTACAACAACCACTACCCCAACTACAACAACCACAACCCCAACTACAACCACCACTACACCAACAACAACAACCACTACCCCAACTACAACAACCACTACCCCAACTACAACAACCACTACGCCAACTACAACAACCACTACCCCAACTACAACAACCACTACCCCAACAACAACAACCACTACCCCAACTACAACAACCACTATCCCTACTACAACTACCACTACCCCAACTACAACAACCACTAACCCCAACTACAACAACCACTACCCCAACAACAACAACCACTACCCCAACTACAACAACCACTACCCCAACTACAACAACCACTACCCCAACTACAACAACCACTACCCCAACTACAACAACCACTACGCCAACTACAACAACCACTACCCCAACAACAACAACCACTACCCCAACTACAACAACCACTACCCCAACTACAACAACCACTACCCCAACTACAACAACCACTACCCCAACTACAACAACCACAACCCCAACTACAACAACCACTACCCCAACTACAACAACCACTACCCCAACTACAACAACCACTACCCCAACTACAACAACCACTACGCCCAACTACAACAACCACTACCCCAACTACAACAACCACTACCCCAACTACAACCACCACTACACCCAACAACAACAACCACTACCCCAACTACAACAACCACTACCCCAAACTACAACAACCACTACCCCAACTACAACAACCACTACCCCAACTACAACAACCACTACCCCAACTACAACAACCACAACCCCAACTACAACAACCACTACCCCAACTACAACAACCACTCCCCAACAACCATGCCGCAACTACAACAACCACTACCCCAACTACAACAACCACTACCCCAACAACAACAACCACTACCCCAACGACAACCACCATACCCCACCTACAACAACCACTCCCCAAACTACAACAACCACTACCCCAACTACAACAACCACTACCCCAACTACAACAACCACTACCCCAACTACAACAACCACTACCCCAACTACAACAACCACTTCCCCAACTACAACAACCACTACCCCCAACTACAACAACCACTACCCCAACTACAACAACCACTACCCCAACGACAACAACCACTACCCC
Organism: Pseudopleuronectes americanus; assembly: GCA_038501795.1. Lineage (NCBI taxonomy): Eukaryota > Metazoa > Chordata > Actinopteri > Pleuronectiformes > Pleuronectidae > Pseudopleuronectes > Pseudopleuronectes americanus. The sequence goes on along the minus strand of JBAMIH010000393.1, from coordinate 12,568 downwards.
AACAACAACAACCACTACGCCAACTACAACAACCACTACCCCAACTACAACAACCACTTCCCCAACTACAACAACCACTAACCCAACTACAACAACCACTACCCCAACAACCATCCCCAACTACAACAACCACTACCCCAACTACAACAACCACTACCCCAACTACAACAACCACTACCCCAACTACAACAACCACTACCCCAACTACAACAACCACTACCCCAACTACAACAACCACTACCCCAACTACAACAACCACTACCCCAACTACAACAACCACTACCCCAACTACAACAACCACTACCCCAACTACAACAACCACTACCCCAACTACAACAACCACTACCCCAACTACAACAACCACTACCCCAACTACAACACCACTACACCAACTACAACAACCACTACCCCAACTACAACAACCACTACCCCAACTACAACAACCACTACCCAACAACCATGGCCGTAACTACAACAACCACTACCCCAACTACAACAACCACTAGCCCAACTACAACAACCACTATCCCAACTACAAAAACCACTACCCCAACTACAACAACCAATACGCCAACTACAACAACCACTACCCCAAGAACCACGGCCGTAACTACAACAACCACTACCCCAACAACAACAACCACTACCCCAACAACAACTATCACTACCCCAACAACAACTACCACTACCCCAACTACAACAACCACTACCCCAACTACAACAACCACTACCCCAACTACAACAACCACTACCCCAACTACAACAACCACTACCCCAACTACAACAACCACTACCCCAACTACAACAACCACTACCCCAACTACAACAACCACTACCCCAACTACAACAACCACTACCCCAACTACAACAACCACTACCCCAACTACAACAACCACTACCCCAACTACAACAACCACCACTCCAACTACAACAACCACTACGCCCAACTACAACAACCACTACCCCAACAACCATGACTAACTACAACAACCACTACCCCAACTACAACAACCACTACCCCAACTACAACAACCAATACGCCAACTACAACAACCACTACCCCAAAACCACGCCGTAACTACAACAACCACTACCCCAACAACAACAACCACTACCCCAACACAACACCACTACCCCAACTACAACAACCACTACCCCAACAACAACAACCATACCCCAACTACAACACCACTACCCCAACTACAACAACCACTACCCCAACTACAACAACCACTACCCCAACTACAACAACCACTACCCCAACTACAACAACCACTACAACTACAACAACCATACCCAACTACAACAACCACTACCCCAACTACAACAACCACTACCCCAACTACAACAACCACTACCCCAACTACAACCACCACAACCCCAACTACAACAACCACTACCCCAACTACAACAACCACTACCCCAACTACAACAACCACTACCCCAACTACAACAACCACCACTCCAACTACAACAACCAATACGCCAACTACAACAACCACTAGCCCAACAACCATGGCCGTAACTACAAAAACCACTACCCCAACAACAACAACCACCACCCCAACTACAACAACCACTATCCCAACTACAAAAACCACTACCCCAACTACAACAACCAATACGCCAACTACAACAACCACTACCCCAAGAACCACGGCCGTAACTACAACAACCACTACCCCAACAACAACAACCACTACCCCAACTACAACAACCACTACCCCAACAACAACAATCACTACCCCAACTACAACAACCACTACCCCAACTACAACAACCACTATCCCCAACTACAACAACCACTACCCCAACTACAACAACCACGAACCGCAACTACAACAACCACTACCCCAACTACAACAACCACTACCCCAACTACAACAAACCACTACCCCAACTACAACAACCACTACCCCAACTACAACAACCACTACCCCAACAACCATGGACGTAACTACAACAACCACTACCCCAACTACAACAACCACTACCCCAACTACAACAACCACCACTCCCAACTACAACAACCAATACGCCAACTACAACAACCACTACCCCAACAACAACAACCACTACCCCAACTACAACAACCACTACCCCAACAACCATACCCTAACTACAACAACCACTACCCCAACAACAACAACCACTACCCCAACTACAACAACCACTACCCCAACAACCATACAACTACAACAACCACTACCCCAACTACAACAACCACTACCCCAACAACCATACCCCAACTACAACAACCACTACCCCAACTACAACAACCACTACCCCAACTACAACAACCACTACCCCAACAACAACCATACCCCAACTACAACAACCACTACCCCAACTACAACAACCACTACCCCAACTACAACAACCACTACCCCAACTACAACAACCACTACCCCAACTACAACAACCACTACCCCAACTACAACAACCACTACCCCAACTACAACAACCACATACCCCAACTACAACAACCACTACCCCAACTACAACAACCACTACCCCAACTACAACAACCACTAGCCCCAACTACAACAACCACTATCCCCAACTACAAAAACCACTACCCCAACTACAACAACCAATACGCCAACTACAACAACCACTACCCCAAGAACCACGGCCGTAACTACAACAACCACTACCCCAACAACAACAACCATTACCCCAACTACAACCACCACAACCCCAACTACAACAACCACTACCCCAACTACAACAACCACTACCCCAACTACAACAACCACTACCCCAACTACAACAACCACTACCCCAACTACAACCACCACAACCCCAACTACAAAAAACACTACCCCAACTACAACAACCACTACCCCAACTACAACAACCACTACCCCAACTACAACAACCACCACTCCAACTACAACAACCAATACGCCAACTACAACAACCACTAGCCCAACAACCATGGCCGTAACTACAAAAATCACTACCCCAACAACAACAACCACCACCCCAACTACAACAACCACTATCCCAACTACAAAAACCACTACCCCAACTACAACAACCAATACGCCAACTAAAACAACCACTACCCCAAGAACCACGGCCGTAACTACAACAACCACTACCCCAACAACAACAAACCACTACCCCAACTACAACAACCACTACCCCAACAACCATGGCCGTAACTACAAAAACCACTACCCCAACAACAACAACCACTACCCCAACTACAACAACCACTGCCCCAACAACCATGGACATAACTACAACAACCACTACCCCAACTACAACAACCACTAGCCCAACTACAACAACCACTATCCCAACTACAAAAACCACTACCCCAACTACAACAACCAATACGCCAACTACAACAACCACTACCCCAACAACCATGGCCGTAACTACAACAACCACTACCCCAACAACAACAACCACTACCCCAACTACAACAACCACTACCCCAACTACAACAACCACTACCCCAACTACAACAACCACTACCCCAACAACAACCACTACCCCAACTACAACAACCACTACCCCAACAACAACAACCACTACCCCAACTACAACAACCACTACCCCAACTACAACAACCACTACCCCAACTACAACAACCACTACCCCAACTACAACAACCACTACCCAACTACAACAACCACTACCCCAACTACAACCACCACAACCCCAACTACATCAACCACTACCCCAACTACAACAACCACTACCCCAACTACAACAACCACTACACCAACAACAACAACCAATACGCCAACTACAACAACCACTACCCCAACAACAACAACCACTACCCCAACTACAACAACCACTACCCCAACAACCATGGACGTAACTGCAAAAACAACTACCCCAACAACAACAACCACTACCCCAACTACAACAACCACTACCCCAACAACCATGGACGTAACTACAACAACCACTACCCCAACTACAACAACCACTAGCCCAACTACAACAACCACTATCCCAACTACAACAACCACTACCCCAACTACAACAACCAATACGCCAACTACAACAACCACTACCCCAAGAACCACGGCCGTAACTACAACAACCACTACCCCAACAACAACAACCACTACCCCAACAACAACTACCACTACCCCAACTACAACAACCACTACCCCAACAACAACAACCATTACCCCAACTACAACCACCACAACCCCAACTACAACAACCACTACCCCAACTACAACAACCACTACCCCAACTACAACAACCACTACCCCAACTACAACAACCACTATTGCAACTACAACAACCAATACGCCAACTACAACAACCACTACCCCAACTACAACAACCACTACCCCAACTACAACAACCACTACCCCAACTACAACAACCACTACCCCAACTACAACAACCACTACCCCAACAACCATGGACGTAACTACAACAACCACTACCCCAACTACAACAACCACTAGCCCAACTACAACAACCACTATCCCAACTACAAAAACCACTACCCCAACTACAACAACCAATACGCCAACTACAACAACCACTACCCCAAGAACCACGGCCGTAACTACAACAACCACTACCCCAACAACAACAACCACTACCCCAACAACAACTATCACTACCCCAACAACAACTACCACTACCCCAACTACAACAACCACTACCCCAACAACAACAACCACTACCCCAACTACAACCACCACAACCCCAACTACAACAACCACTACCCCAACTACAACAACCACTACCCCAACTACAACAACCACTACCCCAACTACAACAACCACTACCCCAACTACAACAACCACCACTCCAACTACAACAACCAATACGCCAACTACAACAACCACTGCCCCAACAACCATGGACATAACTACAACAACCACTACCCCAACTACAACAACCACTACACCCCAACTACAACAACCACTACGCCAACTACAACAACCACTACCCCAAGAACCACGGCCGTAACTACAACAACCACTACCCCAACAACAACAACCATTACCCCAACTACAACCACCACAACCCCAACTACAACAACCACTACCCCAACTACAACAACCACTACCCCAACTACAACAACCACTACCCCAACTACAACAACCACTACCCCAACTACAACCACCACAACCCCAACTACAAAAAACACTACCCCAACTACAACAACCACTACCCCAACTACAACAACCACTACCCCAACTACAACAACCACCACTCCAACTACAACAACCAATACGCCAACTACAACAACCACTAGCCCAACAACCATGGCCGTAACTACAAAAATCACTACCCCAACAACAACAACCACCACCCCAACTACAACAACCACTATCCCAACTACAAAAACCACTACCCCAACTACAACAACCAATACGCCAACTAAAACAACCACTACCCCAAGAACCACGGCCGTAACTACAACAACCACTACCCCAACAACAAAAACCACTACCCCAACTACAACAACCACTACCCCAACAACCATGGCCGTAACTACAACAACCACTACCCCAACTACAACAACCACTACCCCAACTACAACAACCACTACCCCAACTACAACAACCACTACCCCAACTACAACAACCACTACCCCAACTACAACAACCACTACCCAACTACAACAACCACTACCCCAACTACAACAACCAATACGCCCAACTACAACAACCACTACCCCAACAACTATGGCCGTAACTACAACAACCACTACCCCAACAACAACAACCACTACCCCAACTACAACAACCACTACCCCAACTACAACAACCAATACGCCAACTACAACAACCACTACCCCAACAACCACGGCCGTAACTACAACAACCACTACCCCAACAACAACAACCACTACCCCAACTACAACAACCACTACCCCAACTACAACAACCACTACCCCAACTACAACAACCACTACCCCAACTACAACAACCACTACCCCAACTACAACAACCACTACCCCAACTACAACAACCACTACACCCAACTACAACAACCACTACCCCAACTACAACCACCACAACCCCAACTACATCAACCACTACCCCAACTACAACAACCACTACCCCAACTACAACAACCACTACACCAACAACAACAACCAATACGCCAACTACAACAACCACTACCCCAACAACAACAACCACTACCCCAACTACAACAACCACTACCCCAACAACCATGGACGTAACTGCAAAAACAACTACCCCAACAACAACAACCACTACCCCAACTACAACAACCACTACCCCAACAACCATGGACGTAACTACAACAACCACTACCCCAACTACAACAACCACTAGCCCAACTACAACAACCACTATCCCAACTACAACAACCACTACCCCAACTACAACAACCAATACGCCAACTACAACAACCACTACCCCAAGAACCACGGCCGTAACTACAACAACCACTACCCCAACAACAACAACCACTACCCCAACAACAACTACCACTACCCCAACTACAACAACCACTACCCCAACAACAACAACCATTACCCCAACTACAACCACCACAACCCCAACTACAACAACCACTACCCCAACTACAACAACCACTACCCCAACTACAACAACCACTACCCCAACTACAACAACCACTACCCCAACTACAACAACCACATACCCCAACTACAACAACCACTACCCCAACTACAACAACCACTACCCCAACTACAACAACCACTACCCCAACTACAACAACCACTACCCCAACTACAACAACCACTACCCCAACTACAACAACCACTACCCCAACTACAACAACCACTACCCCAACAACCATGACAACCAAAACCACTACCCCAACAACAACAACCACTACCCCAACTACAACAACCACTACCCCAACAACCATGGACGTAACTACAACAACCACTACCCCAACTACAACAACCACTAGCCCAACTACAACAACCACTATCCCAACTACAAAAACCACTACCCCAACTACAACAACCAATACGCCAACTACAACAACCACTACCCCAAGAACCACGGCCGTAACTACAACAACCACTACCCCAACAACAACAACCACTACCCCAACTACAACCACCACTACCCCAACTACAACAACCACTACCCCAACTACAACAACCACTACCCCAACTACAACAACCACTACCCCAACTACAACAACCACTACCCCAACTACAACAACCACTACCCCAACTACAACAACCACTACCCCAACTACAACAACCACTACCCCAACTACAACAACCACTACCCCAACTACAACAACCACTACCCCAACTACAACAACCACTACCCCAACTACAACAACCACTACCCCAACTACAACCACCACAACCCCAACTACAACAACCACTACCCCAACTACAACAACCACTACCCCAACTACAACACACACTTCACCATCTACTACAACCACTGCCCAATACATAACCATGGGACTTATACTAACGTCTTACCTCTTCCCCCAAATTACTTCATCCTCTTGACACAACTTATTTCAATTCATCTTGTAATTATAATATTAACAATGATTCCCCAAAATTATTCAACATTTAGACATAAGTCTTCTTCACTAGAAAACTTGTAAAAGGAAGTTTATTTCTTCAATAACTCTACCCATACTTCTTCATCATTTCCACCATCACTTTTCCTACCTCAACACATTCGTCATCTTCCTCTTACCATTCTACTTCTAAATCTAAAAATTCGTATTATTAAACTTCCCCAACTACTACTAACCACTTCCCATATTACGTCTACCTCTAAATCACCATCGTATTAATACAACTCCCATAAATTATTTTTAAAATGATACCAATTCTAACTTTCATTACATACAACTTTGTCTATAATCAATACATAGACTTATATTCTTCCTATTAGACACATTCGTAATCTTCATATTGACACACTTACTTAACTTGGCAGTTTACGTTATTTTTTCACTTCCACTTATAATTATTAATAGTAAAATTAGTATTATTAATAGTAAAATTAGTATTATTAATAGTAAAATTAGTATTATTAATAGTAAAATTAGTATTATTAATAGTAAAATTAGTATTATTAATAGTAAAATTAGTATTATTAATAGTAAAATTAGTATTATTAATAGTAAAATTAGTATTATTAATAGTAAAATTAGTATTATTAATAGTAAAATTAGTATTATTAATAGTAAAATTAGTATTATTAATAGTAAAATTAGTATTATTAATAGTAAAATTAGTATTATTAATAGTAAAATTAGTATTATTAATAGTAAAATTAGTATTATTAATAGTAAAATTAGTATTATTAATAGTAAAATTAGTATTATTAATAGTAAAATTAGTATTATTAATAGTAAATTATTATTATTAATAGTAAAATTAGTATTATTAATAGTAAAATTAGTATTATTAATAGTAAAATTAGTATTATTAATAGTAAAATTAGTATTATTAATAGTAAAATTAGTATTATTAATAGTAAAATTAGTATTATTAATAGTAAAATTAGTATTATTAATAGTAAAATTAGTATTATTAATAGTAAAATTAGTATTATTAATAGTAAAATTAGTATTATTAATAGTAAAATTAGTATTATTAATAGTAAAATTAGTATTATTAATAGTAAAATTAGTATTATTAATAGTAAAATTAGTATTATTAATAGTAAAATTAGTATTATTAATAGTAAATTAGTATTATTAATAGTAAAATTAGTATTATTAATAGTAAAATTAGTATTATTAATAGTAAAATTATTATTATTAATAGTAAAATTAGTATTATTAATAGTAAAATTAGTATTATTAATAGTAAAATTAGTATTATTATTAATAGTAAAATTAGTATTATTAATAGTAAAATTAGTATTATTAATAGTAAAATTAGTATTATTAATAGTAAAATTAGTATTATTAATAGTAAAATTAGTATTATTAATAGTGAAAATTAGTATTATTAATAGTAAAATTAGTATTATTAATAGTAAAATTAGTATTATTAATAGTAAATTATTATTATTAATAGTAAAATTAGTATTATTAATAGTAAAATTAGTATTATTAATAGTAAAATTAGTATTATTAATAGTAAATTAGTATTATTAATAGTAAAATTAGTATTATTAATAGTAAAATTAGTATTATTAATAGTAAAATTAGTATTATTAATAGTAAATTAGTATTATTAATAGTAAAATTAGTATTATTAATAGTAAAATTAGTATTATTAATAGTAAAATTAGTATTATTAATAGTAAATTATTATTATTAATAGTAAAATTAGTATTATTAATAGTAAAATTAGTATTATTAATAGTAAAATTAGTATTATTAATAGTAAAATTAGTATTATTAATAGTAAAATTAGTATTATTAATAGTAAAATTAGTATTATTAATAGTAAAATTAGTATTATTAATAGTAAAATTAGTATTATTAATAGTAAAATTAGTATTATTAATAGTAAAATTAGTATTATTAATAGTAAAATTAGTATTATTAATAGTAAAATTAGTATTATTAATAGTAAAATTAGTATTATTAATAGTAAAATTAGTATTATTAATAGTAAAATTAGTATTATTAATAGTAAAATTAGTATTATTAATAGTAAAATTAGTATTATTAATAGTAAAATTAGTATTATTAATAGTAAATTAGTATTATTAATAGTAAATTAGTATTATTAATAGTAAAATTAGTATTATTAATAGTAAAATTAGTATTATTAATAGTAAAATTAGTATTATTAATAGTAAAATTAGTATTATTAATAGTAAAATTAGTATTATTAATAGTAAAATTAGTATTATTAATAGTAAAATTAGTATTATTAATAGTAAAATTAGTATTATTAATAGTAAAATTAGTATTATTAATAGTAAAATTAGTATTATTAATAGTAAAATTAGTATTATTAATAGTAAAATATTATGTATTATTATTAATAGTAAAATTAGTATTATTAATAGTAAAATTAGTATTATTAATAGTAAAATTAGTATTATTAATAGTAAAATTAGTATTATTAATAGTAAAATTAGTATTATTAATAGTAAAATTAGTATTATTAATAGTAAAATTAGTATTATTAATAGTAAAATTAGTATTATTAATAGTAAATTAGTATTATTAATAGTAAAATTAGTATTATTAATAGTAAAATTAGTATTATTAATAGTAAAATTAGTATTATTAATAGTAAAATTAGTATTATTAATAGTAAAATTAGTATTATTAATAGTAAAATTAGTATTATTAATAGTAAAATTAGTATTATTAATAGTAAAATTAGTATTATTAATAGTAAATTAGTATTATTAATAGTAAAATTAGTATTATTAATAGTAAAATTAGTATTATTAATAGTAAAATTAGTATTATTAATAGTAAAATTAGTATTATTAATAGTAAAATTAGTATTATTAATAGTAAAATTAGTATTATTAATAGTAAAATTAGTATTATTAATAGTAAAATTAGTATTATTAATAGTAAAATTAGTATTATTAATAGTAAAATTAGTATTATTAATAGTAAAATTAGTATTATTAATAGTAAAATTAGTATTATTAATAGTAAAATTAGTATTATTAATAGTAAAATTAGTATTATTAATAGTAAAATTAGTATTATTAATAGTAAATTAGTATTATTAATAGTAAAATTAGTATTATTAATAGTAAAATTAGTATTATTAATAGTAAAATTAGTATTATTAATAGTAAAATTAGTATTATTAATAGTAAAATTAGTATTATTAATAGTAAAATTAGTATTATTAATAGTAAAATTAGTATTATTAATAGTAAAATTAGTATTATTAATAGTAAAATTAGTATTATTAATAGTAAAATTAGTATTATTAATAGTAAAATTAGTATTATTAATAGTAAAATTAGTATTATTAATAGTAAAATTAGTATTATTAATAGTAAAATTAGTATTATTAATAGTAAAATTAGTATTATTAATAGTAAAATTATTATTATTAATAGTAAAATTAGTATTATTAATAGTAAAATTAGTATTATTATAGTAAAATTAGTATTATTAATAGTAAAATTAGTATTATTAATAGTAAAATTAGTATTATTAATAGTAAAATTAGTATTATTAATAGTAAAATTAGTATTATTAATAGTAAAATTAGTATTATTAATAGTAAAATTAGTATTATTAATAGTAAAATTAGTATTATTAATAGTAAAATTAGTATTATTAATAGTAAAATTAGTATTATTAATAGTAAAATTAGTATTATTAATAGTAAAATTAGTATTATTAATAGTAAAATTAGTATTATTAATAGTAAAATTAGTATTATTAATAGTAAATTAGTATTATTAATAGTAAAATTAGTATTATTAATAGTAAAATTAGTATTATTAATAGTAAAATTAGTATTATTAATAGTAAAATTAGTATTATTAATAGTAAAATTAGTATTATTAATAGTAAAATTAGTATTATTAATAGTAAAATTAGTATTATTAATAGTAAAATTAGTATTATTAATAGTAAAATTAGTATTATTAATAGTAAAATTAGTATTATTAATAGTAAAATTAGTATTATTAATAGTAAAATTAGTATTATTAATAGTAAAATTAGTATTATTAATAGTAAAATTAGTATTATTAATAGTAAAATTTAGTATTATTAATAGTAAAATTAGTATTATTAATAGTAAAATTAGTATTATTAATAGTAAAATTAGTATTATTAATAGTAAAATTAGTATTATTAATAGTAAAATTAGTATTATTAATAGTAAAATTAGTATTATTAATAGTAAAATTAGTATTATTAATAGTAAAATTAGTATTATTAATAGTAAAATTAGTATTATTAATAGTAAAATTAGTATTATTAATAGTAAAATTAGTATTATTAATAGTAAAATTAGTATTATTAATAGTAAAATTAGTATTATTAATAGTAAAATTAGTATTATTAATAGTAAAATTAGTATTATTAATAGTAAAATTAGTATTATTAATAGTAAATTAGTATTATTAATAGTAAAATTAGTATTATTAATAGTAAAATTAGTATTATTAATAGTAAAATTAGTATTATTAATAGTAAAATTAGTATTATTAATAGTAAAATTAGTATTATTAATAGTAAAATTAGTATTATTAATAGTAAATTAGTATTATTAATAGTAAAATTAGTATTATTAATAGTAAAATTAGTATTATTAATAGTAAAATTAGTATTATTAATAGTAAATTAGTATTATTAATAGTAAAATTAGTATTATTAATAGTAAAATTAGTATTATTAATAGTAAAATTATTATTATTAATAGTAAAATTAGTATTATTAATAGTAAAATTAGTATTATTAATAGTAAATTAGTATTATTAATAGTAAAATTAGTATTATTAATAGTAAAATTAGTATTATTAATAGTAAAATTAGTATTATTAATAGTAAAATTAGTATTATTAATAGTAAAATTAGTATTATTAATAGTAAAATTAGTATTATTAATAGTAAAATTAGTATTATTAATAGTAAAATTAGTATTATTAATAGTAAAATTAGTATTATTAATAGTAAAATTAGTATTATTAAT
>JBAMIH010000392.1:0-14613 GCA_038501795.1 Pseudopleuronectes americanus | reverse complement strand
GCACTGACAAACCCTAGCACAGGGTTGTGCAGATGTTTTAGACCACCCCTCTGCAAATCATCCTCGTCATCCCTTCGCAGTGGCAGTATCGTAGCCTATGAGGTCAAACCGAGGCGTGATTATTGCTAGTTGAAAACTTTAACCAATTCCCGCCTTGTCGACCTGAAATATAGTCGGCAATGGCAATTTTTGTTGGTCTCTATAGAGGCTTAGAATTTTGTGAATAATACAACTGGTGAACCAATGTTGGGTTGTACAGTATGACCACAATCTCTTAATAAAACAATACTAAAGTACATGAGCTAAATTACTTTCCAGTGTTGCCCAAACCATAGTCACTGGGACGACATTGAAATAATTAGCCCCACCTACCACATTAAGTACATTCACTTAAAATAATAAACCACATCTGTTTATCCCTAGAAAACAGCCCTTTATCTCTATCTCAGATAAATTGACCTGGCTATTAATGATCAAAAACGACGAGTAACAGTATAGCCACCTTAACAAAACTGGTTTCACTTAGTTTGGGGTCCCAATATGCACTGACAAACCCTAGCACAGGGTTGTGCAGATGTTTTAGACCACCCCTCTGCAAATCATCCTCGTCATCCCTTCGCAGTGGCAGTATCGTAGCCTATGAGGTCAAACCGAGGCGTGATTATTGCTAGTTGAAAACTTTAACCAATTCCCGCCTTGTCGACCTGAAATATAGTCGGCAATGGCAATTTTTGTTGGTCTCTATAGAGGCTTAGAATTTTGTGAATAATACAACTGGTGAACCAATGTTGGGTTGTACAGTATGACCACAATCTCTTATAAAACAATACTAAAGTGCATGAGCTAAATTACTTTCCAGTGTTGCCCAAACCATAGTCACTGGGACGACATTGAAATAAATTAGCACCACCTACCACACTAAGTACATTCACTTAAAATAATAAACCACATCTGTTTATCCCTAGAAAACAGCCCTTTATCTCTATCTCAGATAAATTGACCTGGCTATTAATGATCAAAAAACGACGAGTAACAGTATAACCACCTTAACAAAACTGGTTTCACTTAGTTTGGGGTCCCAATATGCACTGACAAACCCTAGCACAGGGTTGTGCAGATGTTTTAGACCACCCCTCTGCAAATCATCCTCGTCATCCCTTCGCAGTGGCAGTATCGTAGCCTATGAGGTCAAACCGAGGCGTGATTATTGCTAGTTGAAAACTTTAACCAATTCCCGCCTTGTCGACCTGAAATATAGTCGGCAATGGCAATTTTTGTTGGTCTCTATAGAGGCTTAGAATTTTGTGAATAATACAACTGGTGAACCAATGTTGGGTTGTACAGTATGACCACAATCTCTTAATAAAACAATACTAAAGTACATGAGCTAAATTACTTTCTAGTGTTGCCCAAACCATAGTCACTGGGACGACATTGAAATAATTAGCACCACCTACCACATTAAGTACATTCACTTAAAATAATAAACCACATCTGTTTATCCCTAGAAAACAGCCCTTTATCTCTATCTCAGATAAATTGACCTGGCTATTAATGATCAAAAAACGACGAGTAACAGTATAGCCACCTTAACAAAACTGGTTTCACTTAGTTTGGGGTCCCAATATGCACTGACAAACCCTAGCACAGGGTTGTGCAGATGTTTTAGACCACCCCTCTGCAAATCATCCTCGTCATCCCTTCGCAGTGGCAGTATCGTAGCCTATGAGGTCAAACCGAGGCGTGATTATTGCTAGTTGAAAACTTTAACCAATTCCCGCCTTGTCGACCTGAAATATAGTCGGCAATGGCAATTTTTGTTGGTCTCTATAGAGGCTTAGAATTTTGTGAATAATACAACTGGTGAACCAATGTTGGGTTGTACAGTATGACCACAATCTCTTAATAAAACAATACTAAAGTACATGAGCTAAATTACTTTCCAGTGTTGCCCAAACCATAGTCACTGGGACGACATTGAAATAATTAGCACCACCTACCACACTAAGTACATTCACTTAAAATAATAAACCACATCTGTTTATCCCTAGAAAACAGCCCTTTATCTCTATCTCAGATAAATTGACCTGGCTATTAATGATCAAAAAACGACGAGTAACAGTATAACCACCTTAACAAAACTGGTTTCACTTAGTTTGGGGTCCCAATATGCACTGACAAACCCTAGCACAGGGTTGTGCAGATGTTTTAGACCACCCCTCTGCAAATCATCCTCTTCATCCCTTCGCAGTGGCAGTATCGTAGCCTATGAGGTCAAACCGAGGCGTGATTATTGCTAGTTGAAAACTTTAACCAATTCCCGCCTTGTCGACCTGAAATATAGTCGGCAATGGCAATTTTTGTTGGTCTCTATAGAGGCTTAGAATTTTGTGAATAATACAACTGGTGAACCAATGTTGGGTTGTACAGTATGACCACAATCTCTTGATAAAACAATACTAAAGTGCATGAGCTATATTACTTTCCAGTGTTGCCCAAACCATAGTCACTGGGACGACATTGAAATAAATTAGCAGCACCTACCACACTAAGTACATTCACTTAAAATAATAAACCACATCTGTTTATCCCTAGAAAACAGCCCTTTATCTCTATCTCAGATAAATTGACCTGGCTATTAATGATAAAAAACGACGAGTAACAGTATAACCACCTTAACAAAACTGGTTTCACTTAGTTTGGGGTCCCAATATGCACTGACAAACCCTAGCACAGGGTTGTGCAGATGTTTTAGACCACCCCTCTGCAAATCATCCTCGTCATCCCTTCGCAGTGGCAGTATCGTAGCCTATGAGGTCAAACCGAGGCGTGATTATTGCTAGTTGAAAACTTTAACCAATTCCCGCCTTGTCGACCTGAAATATAGTCGGCAATGGCAATTTTTGTTGGTCTCTATAGAGGCTTAGAATTTTGTGAATAATACAACTGGTGAACCAATGTTGGGTTGTACAGTATGACCACAATCTCTTAATAAAACAATACTAAAGTACATGAGCTAAATTACTTTCCAGTGTTGCCCAAACCATAGTCACTGGGACGACATTGAAATAATTAGCCCCACCTACCACATTAAGTACATTCACTTAAAATAATAAACCACATCTGTTTATCCCTAGAAAACAGCCCTTTATCTCTATCTCAGATAAATTGACCTGGCTATTAATGATCAAAAACGACGAGTAACAGTATAGCCACCTTAACAAAACTGGTTTCACTTAGTTTGGGGTCCCAATATGCACTGACAAACCCTAGCACAGGGTTGTGCAGATGTTTTAGACCACCCCTCTGCAAATCATCCTCTTCATCCCTTCGCAGTGGCAGTATCGTAGCCTATGAGGTCAAACCGAGGCGTGATTATTGCTAGTTGAAAACTTTAACCAATTCCCGCCTTGTCGACCTGAAATATAGTCGGCAATGGCAATTTTTGTTGGTCTCTATAGAGGCTTAGAATTTTGTGAATAATACAACTGGTGAACGAATGTTGGGTTGTACAGTATGACCACAATCTCTTGATAAAACAATACTAAAGTGCATGAGTATATTACTTTCCAGTGTTGCCCAAACCATAGTCACTGGGACGACATTGAAATAAATTGCAGCACCTACCACACTAAGTACATTCACTTAAAATAAGAAACCACATCTGTTTATCCCTAGAAAACAGCCCTTTATCTCTATCTCAGATAAATTGACCTGGCTATTAATGATAAAAAACGACGAGTAACAGTATAACCACCTTAACAAAACTGGTTTCACTTAGTTTGGGGTCCCAATATGCACTGACAAACCCTAGCACAGGGTTGTGCAGATGTTTTAGACCACCCCTCTGCAAATCATCCTCGTCATCCCTTCGCAGTGGCAGTATCGTAGCCTATGAGGTCAAACCGAGGCGTGATTATTGCTAGTTGAAAACTTTAACCAATTCCCGCCTTGTCGACCTGAAATATAGTCGGCAATGGCAATTTTTGTTGGTCTCTATAGAGGCTTAGAATTTTGTGAATAATACAACTGGTGAACCAATGTTGGGCTTGTACAGTATGACCACAATCTCTTAATAAAACAATACTAAAGTACATGAGCTAAATTACTTTCCAGTGTTGCCCAAACCATAGTCACTGGGACGACATTGAAATAATTAGCCCCACCTACCACATTAAGTACATTCACTTAAAATAATAAACCACATCTGTTTATCCCTAGAAAACAGCCCTTTATCTCTATCTCAGATAAATTGACCTGGCTATTAATGATCAAAAAACGACGAGTAACAGTATAACCACCTTAACAAAACTGGTTTCACTTAGTTTGGGGTCCCAATATGCACTGACAAACCCTAGCACAGGGTTGTGCAGATGTTTTAGACCACCCCTCTGCAAATCATCCTCTTCATCCCTTCGCAGTGGCAGTATCGTAGCCTATGAGGTCAAACCGAGGCGTGATTATTGCTAGTTGAAAACTTTAACCAATTCCCGCCTTGTCGACCTGAAATATAGTCGGCAATGGCAATTTTTGTTGGTCTCTATAGAGGCTTAGAATTTTGTGAATAATACAACTGGTGAACCAATGTTGGCTTGTACAGTATGACCACAATCTCTTAATAAAACAATACTAAAGTACATGAGCTAAATTACTTTCCAGTGTTGCCCAAACCATAGTCACTGGGACGACATTGAAATAATTAGCACCACCTACCACACTAAGTACATTCACTTAAAATAATAAACCACATCTGTTTATCCCTAGAAAACAGCCCTTTATCTCTATCTCAGATAAATTGACCTGGCTATTAATGATCAAAAACGACGAGTAACAGTATAACCACCTTAACAAAACTGGTTTCACTTAGTTTGGGGTCCCAATATGCACTGACAAACCCTAGCACAGGGTTGTGCAGATGTTTTAGACCACCCCTCTGCAAATCATCCTCTTCATCCCTTCGCAGTGGCAGTATCGTAGCCTATGAGGTCAAACCGAGGCGTGATTATTGCTAGTTGAAAACTTTAACCAATTCCCGCCTTGTCGACCTGAAATATAGTCGGCAATGGCAATTTTTGTTGGTCTCTATAGAGGCTTAGAATTTTGTGAATAATACAACTGGTGAACCAATGTTGGGTTGTACAGTATGACCACAATCTCTTGATAAAACAATACTAAAGTGCATGAGCTAAATTACTTTCCAGTGTTGCCCAAACCATAGTCACTGGGACGACATTGAAATAAATTAGCAGCACCTACCACACTAAGTACATTCACTTAAAATAATAAACCACATCTGTTTATCCCTAGAAAACAGCCCTTTATCTCTATCTCAGATAAATTGACCTGGCTATTAATGATCAAAAAACGACGAGTAACAGTATAACCACCTTAACAAAACTGGTTTCACTTAGTTTGGGGTCCCAATATGCACTGACAAACCCTAGCACAGGGTTGTGCAGATGTTTTAGACCACCCCTCTGCAAATCATCCTCTTCATCCCTTCGCAGTGGCAGTATCGTAGCCTATGAGGTCAAACCGAGGCGTGATTATTGCTAGTTGAAAACTTTAACCAATTCCCGCCTTGTCGACCTGAAATATAGTCGGCAATGGCAATTTTTGTTGGTCTCTATAGAGGCTTAGAATTTTGTGAATAATACAACTGGTGAACCAATGTTGGGCTTGTACAGTATGACCACAATCTCTTAATAAAACAATACTAAAGTACATGAGCTATATTACTTTCCAGTGTTGCCCAAACCATAGTCACTGGGACGACATTGAAATAATTAGCACCCACCTACCACATTAAGTACATTCACTTAAAATAATAAACCACATCTGTTTATCCCTAGAAAACAGCCCTTTATCTCTATCTCAGATAAATTGACCTGGCTATTAATGATCAAAAAACGACGAGTAACAGTATAACCACCTTAACAAAACTGGTTTCACTTAGTTTGGGGTCCCAATATGCACTGACAAACCCTAGCACAGGGTTGTGCAGATGTTTTAGACCACCCCTCTGCAAATCATCCTCTTCATCCCTTCGCAGTGGCAGTATCGTAGCCTATGAGGTCAAACCGAGGCGTGATTATTGCTAGTTGAAAACTTTAACCAATTCCCGCCTTGTCGACCTGAAATATAGTCGGCAATGGCAATTTTTGTTGGTCTCTATAGAGGCTTAGAATTTTGTGAATAATACAACTGGTGAACGAATGTTGGGTTGTACAGTATGACCACAATCTCTTAATAAAACAATACTAAAGTGCATGAGTATATTACTTTCCAGTGTTGCCCAAACCATAGTCACTGGGACGACATTGAAATAATTAGCAGCACCTACCACACTAAGTACATTCACTTAAAATAATAAACCACATCTGTTTATCCCTAGAAAACAGCCCTTTATCTCTATCTCAGATAAATTGACCTGGCTATTAATGATCAAAAACGACGAGTAACAGTATAACCACCTTACGGTTACGTGACGGTTCCTCTCCTGGAACCGTCACCTTATCGTGGTGGAGAGGTTTGCGTGTCCCTGTGAACCTGAGGGCTGTGTTGTCTGGAGCCTTGTGCTCCTGGTAGGGTCTCTCATGGCAGAGTGGTCTCAGGTGAGGGGCCAGACTAAGAATGGTTCAAAAAAAACCTCAATGAATATCGTAAAAAGAGGAGATGTGACCCGGCCCGGAGGAAGCCCGGGGCCCCCGTCTGGAGCCAGGCCCAGACGGAGGGCTCGATGGCGAGCGCCTGGTGGCCGGGTTTGCCACGGAGCCCGGTCGGGCACAGCCCGAACAAACTACGTGGCACCCCCCCTCTTTTCATCTCATGGGCCCACCACCTGTGGGAAGACCCGTTGGGGTCGGGTGCGCAGCCACATGGGTGGCAGCGAAGGTCAGGGGTCTCGACGGACCAGACCCGGGCGGCAGAAGCTGGCTCTGGGGACGTGGAACGTCACCTCGCTGTGGGGAAAGGAACCGGAGCTTGTGAGGGAGGTGGAGCGCTATCAGTTAGATCTGGTGGGGCTTACCTCCACGCACAGTCTCAGCTCTGGTACCGTACTCCTGGATAAGGGTTGGACTCTATTCTTCTCCGGAGTTGCCAAGGGCGTGAGGCGCCGGGCGGGTGTGGGGATACTCATAAATCCCCGGCTGAGCGCCGCGGTGTTGGAGTTTACCCCGGTAGACGAGAGGGTCGCCTCCCTGCGCCTAAGGGTTGTAGGGGGGAAAACTCTGACTGTTGTTTGTGCGTATGCACCAAACGGCAGCTCAGAGTACTCGGCCTTCTTGGAGACCCTGAATGGAGTCCTGTATGGGGCTCCAGTAGGGGACTCCGTAGTTCTGCTGGGTGACTTCAACGCCCACGTGGGCAACGATGGAGACACCTGGAGAGGCGTGGTGGGGAGGAACGGCCTCCCTGATCTAAACCCGAGCGGTCGGTTGTTATTGGACTTCTGTGCTAGTCATGGATTATCCATAACAAACACCATGTTCGAACATAAGGGTGCTCATAAGTGTACCTGGTACCAGAGTACCCTAGGCCGAAGATCAATGATCGATTTTGTGATCGTGTCATCTGATCTGAGGCCGCATGTTTTGGACACTCGGGTAAAGAGAGGGGCGGAACTGTCAACCGACCACCATCTGGTTGTGAGTTGGATCAGGGAATGGGGGAAATTTCCGGATAGACCTGGTAAGCCCAAACGAGTAGTGCGGGTGAACTGGGAACGTCTGGAGGAGGCCCCCGTCCTAGGTATCTTCAACTCACACCTCCGGCGGAGCTTTTCTGGCATTCCTGTGGAGGTTGGGGGCATTGAGCCGGAGTGGGCGATGTTCAAAGCCTCCATTGCTGAAGCTGCGGTGGCTAGCTGTGGCCTCAGGGTCTTAGGCTCCTCAAGGGGCGGTAACCCTCGGACACCGTGGTGGACACCGGTGGTCAGGGAAGCCGTCCGATTGAAGAAGGAGGCCTTCCGGGATATGATATCCTGGAGGACTCCTGACTCGGTTGCAGGGTACCGACAGGCCCGAAGGGCTGCAGCTGCTGCCGTGTCGGAGGCTAAGCAGCGAGTGTGGGAGAAGTTCGGAGAGGCCATGGAGAAGGACTTTCGGTCGGCACCAAAGTGTTTCTGGAAGACTATCCGGCACCTCAGGAGGGGGAAACGGGGAACCATCCAAGCTGTGTACAGTAAGGATGGGACTCTGTTGACCTCAACTGAGGAGGTCGTCGGACGTTGGAAGGAACACTTTGAGGAACTCCTGAATCCGAATAACACGCCCTCTATGTTGGAGGCAGAGCTCGAGGTTGATGGTGTTTCGTCGTCAATTTCCCTGGTGGAGGTCACTGAGGTAGTCAAACATCTCCGCAGTGGCAAAGCCCCAGGGATTGATGAGATCCAGCCAGAAATGCTAAAGGCTCTGGGTGTTGAGGGGCTGTCATGGTTGACACGCCTATTCAACATCGCGTGGGAGTCGGGTACAGTGCCAAAGGAGTGGCAAACCGGGGTGGTGGTTCCCCTGTTCAAAAAGGGGGACCAGAGAGTGTGTACCAATTACCGGGGTATCACACTTCTCAGCCTCCCTGGTAAAGTCTACTCCAAGGTGCTGGAAAGGAGGGTTCGGCCGATCGTCGAACCTCAGATTGAAGAGGAACAATGCGGTTTTCGCCCCGGACGTGGAACTACGGACCAGCTCTTCACTCTCGCAAGGATCCTGGAGGGGGCCTGGGAGTATGCCCATCCGGTCTACATGTGTTTTGTGGATCTGGAGAAGGCGTATGACCGGGTCCCCCGGGAGAAACTGTGGGAGGTGCTGCGGGAGTATGGGGTAAGGGGGTCTATCCTCAGGGCCATCCAATCCCTGTACTCCCAAAGCGAGAGCTGTGTTCGCGTCCTCGGCAGCCAGTCAGTTTCTTTCTCAGTGGGTGCTGGTCTCCGCCAGGGCTGCGCCTTGTCACCAATCCTGTTTGTGATATACATGGACAGGATATCGAGGCGTAGTCGTGGTGGGGAGGGGTTGCAGTTCGGTGGTCTGAGGATCTCGTCACTGCTTTTTGCAGATGATGTGGTCCTCATTGGATCATCGGCCTGTGACCTTCAGCGCTCACTGGATCGGCTGGCGGCCGAGTGTGAAGCGGCTGGGATGAGGATCAGCACCGCTAAATCTGAGGCCATGACTCTTAGCAGGAAACCGATGGATTGCTTACTCCGGGTAGGAAATGAGTCCTTAGCCCAAGTGAAGGAGTTCAAGTACCTCGGGGTCTTGTTCGCGAGTGAGGGTACTATGGAGCGTGAGATTGGCCGGAGAATCGGAGCAGCGGGGGCGGTATTGCGTTCGCTTTACCGCACCGTTGTAACGAAAAGAGAGCTGAGCCGCAAGGCAAAGCTCTCGATCTACCGGTCGATCTTCGTTCCTATCCTCACCTATGGTCATGAGGGCTGGGTGATGACCGAAAGGACGAGATCGCGGGTACAAGCGGCCGAGATGAGTTTTCTCAGAAGGGTGGCTGGCGTCTCCCTTAGGGATAGGGTGAGAAGCTCAGCCATCCGTGAGGAACTCGGATTAGAGCCGCTGCTCCTTTACTTAGAAAGGAGTCAGCTGAGGTGGTTCGGGCATCTGGTAAGGATGCCCACTGGGCGCCTTCCTTGGGAGGTGTTTCAGGCACGTCCAGTGGGGAGGAGACCTCGGGGAAGACCCAGGACTAGGTGGAGAGATTATATCTCAACACTGGCCTGGGAACGCCTCGGGATCCCCCCGTCAGAGTTGGTCAATGTGGCCCGGGAAAGGGAAGTCTGGGGCCCCCTGCTTGAGCTGCTCCCCCCGCGACCCGACCCCGGATAAGCGGACGAAAATGAGATGAGATGAGATGAGCTAAATTACTTTCTAGTGTTGCCCAAACCATAGTCACTGGGACGACATTGAAATAATTAGCCCCACCTACCACATTAAGTACATTCACTTAAAATAATAAACCACATCTGTTTATCCCTAGAAAACAGCCCTTTATCTCTATCTCAGATAAATTGACCTGGCTATTAATGATCAAAAAACGACGAGTAACAGTATAACCACCTTAACAAAACTGGTTTCACTTAGTTTGGGGTCCCAATATGCACTGACAAACCCTAGCACAGGGTTGTGCAGATGTTTTAGACCACCCCTCTGCAAATCATCCTCTTCATCCCTTCGCAGTGGCAGTATCGTAGCCTATGAGGTCAAACCGAGGCGTGATTATTGCTAGTTGAAAACTTTAACCAATTCCCGCCTTGTCGACCTGAAATATAGTCGGCAATGGCAATTTTTGTTGGTCTCTATAGAGGCTTAGAATTTTGTGAATAATACAACTGGTGAACGAATGTTGGGTTGTACAGTATGACCACAATCTCTTGATAAAACAATACTAAAGTGCATGAGTATATTACTTTCCAGTGTTGCCCAAACCATAGTCACTGGGACGACATTGAAATAAATTGCAGCACCTACCACACTAAGTACATTCACTTAAAATAAGAAACCACATCTGTTTATCCCTAGAAAACAGCCCTTTATCTCTATCTCAGATAAATTGACCTGGCTATTAATGATAAAAAACGACGAGTAACAGTATAACCACCTTAACAAAACTGGTTTCACTTAGTTTGGGGTCCCAATATGCACTGACAAACCCTAGCACAGGGTTGTGCAGATGTTTTAGACCACCCCTCTGCAAATCATCCTCGTCATCCCTTCGCAGTGGCAGTATCGTAGCCTATGAGGTCAAACCGAGGCGTGATTATTGCTAGTTGAAAACTTTAACCAATTCCCGCCTTGTCGACCTGAAATATAGTCGGCAATGGCAATTTTTGTTGGTCTCTATAGAGGCTTAGAATTTTGTGAATAATACAACTGGTGAACCAATGTTGGGTTGTACAGTATGACCACAATCTCTTAATAAAACAATACTAAAGTACATGAGCTAAATTACTTTCCAGTGTTGCCCAAACCATAGTCACTGGGACGACATTGAAATAATTAGCCCCACCTACCACATTAAGTACATTCACTTAAAATAATAAACCACATCTGTTTATCCCTAGAAAACAGCCCTTTATCTCTATCTCAGATAAATTGACCTGGCTATTAATGATCAAAAAACGACGAGTAACAGTATAGCCACCTTAACAAAACTGGTTTCACTTAGTTTGGGGTCCCAATATGCACTGACAAACCCTAGCACAGGGTTGTGCAGATGTTTTAGACCACCCCTCTGCAAATCATCCTCGTCATCCCTTCGCAGTGGCAGTATCGTAGCCTATGAGGTCAAACCGAGGCGTGATTATTGCTAGTTGAAAACTTTAACCAATTCCCGCCTTGTCGACCTGAAATATAGTCGGCAATGGCAATTTTTGTTGGTCTCTATAGAGGCTTAGAATTTTGTGAATAATACAACTGGTGAACCAATGTTGGCTTGTACAGTATGACCACAATCTCTTAATAAAACAATACTAAAGTACATGAGCTAAATTACTTTCCAGTGTTGCCCAAACCATAGTCACTGGGACGACATTGAAATAATTAGCCCCACCTACCACACTAAGTACATTCACTTAAAATAATAAACCACATCTGTTTATCCCTAGAAAACAGCCCTTTATCTCTATCTCAGATAAATTGACCTGGCTATTAATGATCAAAAAACGACGAGTAACAGTATAACCACCTTAACAAAACTGGTTTCACTTAGTTTGGGGTCCCAATATGCACTGACAAACCCTAGCACAGGGTTGTGCAGATGTTTTAGACCACCCCTCTGCAAATCATCCTCGTCATCCCTTCGCAGTGGCAGTATCGTAGCCTATGAGGTCAAACCGAGGCGTGATTATTGCTAGTTGAAAACTTTAACCAATTCCCGCCTTGTCGACCTGAAATATAGTCGGCAATGGCAATTTTTGTTGGTCTCTATAGAGGCTTAGAATTTTGTGAATAATACAACTGGTGAACCAATGTTGGCTTGTACAGTATGACCACAATCTCTTAATAAAACAATACTAAAGTACATGAGCTAAATTACTTTCTAGTGTTGCCCAAACCATAGTCACTGGGACGACATTGAAATAATTAGCCCCACCTACCACATTAAGTACATTCACTTAAAATAATAAACCACATCTGTTTATCCCTAGAAAACAGCCCTTTATCTCTATCTCAGATAAATTGACCTGGCTATTAATGATCAAAAAACGACGAGTAACAGTATAACCACCTTAACAAAACTGGTTTCACTTAGTTTGGGGTCCCAATATGCACTGACAAACCCTAGCACAGGGTTGTGCAGATGTTTTAGACCACCCCTCTGCAAATCATCCTCGTCATCCCTTCGCAGTGGCAGTATCGTAGCCTATGAGGTCAAACCGAGGCGTGATTATTGCTAGTTGAAAACTTTAACCAATTCCCGCCTTGTCGACCTGAAATATAGTCGGCAATGGCAATTTTTGTTGGTCTCTATAGAGGCTTAGAATTTTGTGAATAATACAACTGGTGAACGAATGTTGGGTTGTACAGTATGACCACAATCTCTTGATGAAACAATACTAAAGTGCATGAGTATATTACTTTCCAGTGTTGCCCAAACCATAGTCACTGTGACGACATTGAAATAAATTGCAGCACCTACCACACTAAGTACATTCACTTAAAATAATAAACCACATCTGTTTATCCCTAGAAAACAGCCCTTTATGTCTTTCTCAGTTAACAACATTGACATAATTACTTCCACCTAACAATATCTTATCTCATTGGGTATTAAGACACCTATTGTTTTTGTGGTTAATATTTAACGTTATTAGTCTGAATCTTGGTGGTATAGTTGGAGAGTCTCAACCTGCAAATTAACCACTACAGTTTTCAAATCACTATAATAGAGTAAAAAGTACATAATTTACCCCTGCATTCAGCGGAATCGCAGAAACTGTCGGTGTTATTTTCATGTAAACAATGGAGTACGCACTGGAAAAATAAATTATTAAAAGATCAATCCCTCCTTTTATTAACCGATTTAGAATCATTCCAACTAAATTTGAGTTTAATCAGAGAATTGTGCTAAATGACTAACCTGTAGCACTGTATGATACATGATAGTGAGTTCTGGACCATATTTAGTGAATTGTGTGTGAACTAATACATTTGTAGTGATCAGTTGAGAATCAAACATGCCTGTGTATTTACATCTTTAGTATTCAGTCATCTCTATACAAGCTGCACATGCAACATTTTGCTAGTTTAGATGACTTTAACCCTAACCCAAATTTAACTCTAAAGAAAATATGGCTTTAAAAAGGATATGCCCTAAACAGTATTTTATTGTGTGCAATGCAGCAGTTAACAACCAAGTTCCCTCTTTTTATTAAAGTCTTCAGTGTGTGTCACTTTTTTCTGGTTCTACCCTAATGAAGGTGGGTTGGTTATTTAGGGTGTTTACAAGAGTTTTGAATTTTTCTCTGGAGTGGGTCCAGATCCCCCAGATATCATCAAGGTATCTAAAGCACTGTGTTGGGAGTTGTCTGGTGTGGTCGCCCTTCCTCCTGATATTTTTGCATTCACTTTTGATGGCTGCCATGCTTAACGGTGTTGATGTTCGTGTTTAGACTGTTGAGGTCCATCTTGAATAACATACAGGGTTCTTGTACGTACTGAATGAAGTCCTGTGTATATTTAAGTTAGCTAGGGTGTTTTGTAGTGATGCGTCTTTTCGTCGAGGTTTCGAAACGCGTGATGAGTAATCCAGGAAGTTGATTGTGAAGCACGTATAGAGGCTTGTGTTGATGATGTAAGTGGTGGCGATTAGCCTTGTGAGCCGGCAGCAATGGACCCCCCCTCACATTTTGTGGACTTGGGACTTTATTGAGCTTTTGTTTCCAAAAAAAAGAGACCTCCTGTACCCCAGCACTGTGGAAAAGTTATTATTCAATAAAAATGTAAAAAATGTTGTCCTTATTTTACGTGTTACATGTCGTCCTTAGTGACACAAGCACATTCCCATCACAACCCTCTGCCCAATTTGTTACCCCTTTCCCTTTTGATTGTATCAAAAAGGCAGACACCATATTAATCAGTTCATAATTTATGTTTTAGTCGTCACAAACATCATTCATTCATTTATTCAATTCAAAGCGGCACACACCAAAGCCATGCCGTCATTATCACTCTGCCTCATAGACTGTATATATAGAGCGCTGCCTGCCATTTATTGTCCACTTGATGGCGCAATGGAGCAAATGAGCACCATGAAGCTTTGGCCCATGAGTGAACCAATTGGATGGAAAGCTTCAATGCTTCATGAAGCTTCATGTCGCCATCACTAGTGTTTTGTCGATAATTGGGTCAGAAAGGAGTCAATATACTCGGCTATGCCATTGCTTTCACTTCCGCAATCTGAGACAATAGGGCGCCCTGGTGCGAAGCTGTTAGGAACTGTCCATTTTTGTGGCAGTTTATGGATTTTTGGTAGGACGTAAAAGTACCTTGGTCTTGAAGGGCCTACACCTTTTAGATAGGAGATCTGCTTTTGTTCATTTTTTTTTGCCGTACAGGATGTCAAGGATCTCGGCGATCATTTTGGCGGTTTCTAAGTACATAG
>JBAMIH010000391.1:0-14703 GCA_038501795.1 Pseudopleuronectes americanus | reverse complement strand
TTGCCGGTGCTCCCCTTATCTCCATGTTACATCTCACACACACCCCGCACTCCGGATGCACGGCAGCACCGCACCGACACACAAAGGTCACACACACACACACACACAAGCTATCTCTCCGACACGCAGAGAATCGAGGCTACCTCTCACACTACTACCATAGCTCTAAGGACGATTATAAACTAACCAGCTCGGGGCACTTCTCTCTTCTTACACTTCAGAGTAAAGGTAAATTGTGATGTCAACATCTATATATCTATCTCTCCACGTCTACCACTAACATCCAAATCAAAACTGAACCCTGTACGCTTCCCCGTGTCTCAGCAGCCGAGCTAGGCACACTATCGCGAGACGTGGGCTGGGCCATCTCTTCCGTGGACACAATTTCACTCATAACAATGCACATGGAAACACACACAGCGCGCGAGTGCGAACTACAACTTGTGTCTTGATATATAAATACACACACACACCACACACAGAGCCACTATCTAAGCTAGATGGAGGTATAGCGCGCGAGTGATGGGTGGGGAGTGATCGGGAGGGGGGAGAGCACTAGCTCAGACTGCCTACACGGACTACACCACGACTCTACAACAAACCTACAACCCAAAAAAACTAGCTGAGCAACTAGCGCGTATATACCCCAAACCACACGATTATTATTCGAGTCCAAGACGACGCGCGGAACGTAACACCCAACGAATCTACACGACCTGTAACAGCCATCCAACCCACACACCCCACTACTAGAGGAACCCAATCTACACACTCACACGCACGTCCCAATCAGACCGCAACGAGCGCGCACACATGACCCTACAAATCTCACCTCTTACTCTCTCTCTATCTCATACACTAATAAACACACACCACACACACCCACACACCCACATCACACACTCTAGCTCTCTCTCCCTCTCCCACCAAGGCCACACACCCACACACACACCTACCACCAGCAACAATACCGTATGCTGAGCGATAACAGCGGGGGGGTCGGGAATCCTAGACGAGCGCGCGCGACACTCATCTCTACTACACACAAATTATCGGAGGGAGAGGGGGCGATTATATCAACACAATTTGAGATCACACTATACATTATCTATCTATGTGCAGGGGGGGGGGGGTGGGGGAGGGGTGCTTCTTCTACACACAAAAAACTTTAAATACATTATAATATAGATTGATAAATAATAAAATTAATAATACTAAAAAAAATAACTTGAGATAAAAAAAAATATTAATTCTCAGATACAAGCTAATCAGTCATGACTAGTAAAACAGGAGAGCGTCACAGAGACACATCAGTTCAAAAAGCGAGCGAACAAAATACCCACATACAAGGTGAGATCTATAGGCGGCGTGCGGAGAATCAAAAACAACCAAAACCTGCCAGATAAAAAACTACATATTCAGACATGAGCCTTAACACGTCACAAAAAAACCACATCCCAACGGTTAACTCCCCCGGTCTCAACACACGACGTATCTCTTAGCGAGAGTGACTGAGCGATACAAAGGCACCCGATAACAAATAAAACATCCACATAAACATGGGAGAAATTCATTTTCATCCTATATAAATATAACTCACACTGAAATAAATACTCCACCAACTGACCAACGCACGAGTCGCAAGTAAAAAGCGGAGCGAGCGTATAGTGCAAAAACCGAACACGAACAAACATATACACATACACATGACAAATAATACACAAGATGGTGCGTTTAGTACTTTCTGAACAGAATGAGCGTGGGGAATTAACTTCATATTTAAAATGTTAAATTAGTTAAACGGCGTCACATATTATAGAATAACAAAATAAAATTAAAAAAATAGTGTAAAAAAATAAAATTTAATGAAAAGAATTAATTAGTTATACTTAACATAAAAATATACTATATCTTGATTGGCGTGCGTTAGGGGGGGAATATGTAGAGTAACAAAAATATGAGCGCGGAAAGTTATATATCTCTAATCTCTGCGGGGAGTGTCAAGATAAAAAAAAAAAATGTAAGCGAGCGGTATTATACTGTGTGTGTACAACAATTAATTATTTTGGAGCATGAGAGCACATAAATAGTGATCGGGGGGTATTCTGTCTCATTTAAAATTTAGGGGGGGGGTAGCGGACAAAATAATATGAAATTAATAACCCATAAACACTTAAATACGAAATATATAATATACGGGATGATCAGGAGAGCGAGGCGGGGGGGGGGGGGGGGGAGTTTAAAGTATATAAGGGTGCGAGTTAACAGGGATATACATTTGTACAAAAGACTTGTTACTGATCTATTTAGGAGAGGAGCACAGATCACAAATATCTCTTTATGCAAGTGAAAATTGATCCATTACGCGCACATTCAATATTTAGTTATCATATTTTACAGTGAGAGGGAAGAATATAGAGTAGTCACAGCCATTATGCATAATAAAGAGATATAGAGAGAGTAATAAGCAACCCACGCGCTTACATAACACAATCAAACCCTACTAACCCAAATTAAAAAACATCACAAACCACACAATCACAACTAAACAACAACAACACAACAACAAACAACTCAACACACAAACAAATCAATCACAATCACCAAACAACACAACACACACACCAACAATACACACAAAAATCACCAAACAAACAAACACCACACACACAAAATCAACCAAACCACAACCACAACAACCACAACACAACACAACACACACAACCACCACAATCACACACAAACACACACACAATCCCAACACACAACACAAACACCACACACCAAAACACACGACATCACAACCTAATCACACCACACCACACAAACACCACATCACAAACACACACCCACATCAATCACACAACACCACAACCAACCACCAACACACACTACCACCAACACAATCAATCAACACACCAACACAAAACACACACAACACCACACCCAACAAATCAAATCACACAATCACAACACCACACCAACAACAACACACAAACACACACAACACACCAACACACACACAACACACAACAAACACACACACACAAACACACAACACACACACAACAACACAACACAAAACACAACACACCACACAACAACACACAACACACACAACACACACAAACACAACACACAACACACAACACACAAACAACACACAACACACACCACACAAACCACCAACAACAACACAACACACAACACACAACAACCACAACACACACACAACACACAACACAACACACAACACACACACAAACACACACAACAACACACACAACACAACACAAACAACACCACAACACACAACAACACAACACACACAAACACAACACAACACAACACCAAACACACAACACACAACACAACAAACACACACAACACACACAACACCAACACACACAACACACACACAACACACACACACAAACACACCAAACCACACAACACAAACACACACAACCACAACACAACAACACACAACAACACACAACCACAACACACAAACACACACAACAACCACACACCACAACACCACACACAACACACACCACAACACAACACACAACACAAACAACACAACACACACACAAACACAACACAACCACACACAACACACAACACACACAACACAACAACAACACCAACACACACACAACACACCACAACACACAACAACACACACAACACACCACACACACAACAACACCACAACACACAACAAACACACAACAACACAACACCACACAACACAAACACACACAACACAACACAACAACACAAACACCACACAACACAACACACCACAACACACAACACAACACACCAACAACAACCACACAACACACAACACCACACACAACACAACACACAACAACAACACACACAACACCACACACAACACAACACAACAACCACACAAACACACACACAACACACAACACACAACACACACCAACACACAAACAACCACAACAACACACACACAAACACACAACACACACACAACAACACACAACACACAACAACACACCACAACAACACAACACAACACACAAACACACACAAACACAACACACACAACAACAACACACACAACACCACACAACACACAACACAACAACACAACAAACACAACACAAACACACACACAACACAACACACAAACACACACAACACACAACACCACAACAACACACACAACAAACACAAACACAACAACACACAAACAACACACCACAACACACAACACACAAACACAACACAACAACACACAACACAACACACAACACACAACACACAACACACAACACAAACACACACACACAACACAACAACACAACACACAACACAACACACAACACACAACAACACAACAACAACACACACAACACACAACACACACCACACAACACAAACAACACAACACCACACAACACAACACAACACACACAAACAACACAACACACAACACACAACCACAACACAACACAACAAACACACCAACACACACACAACAACACACAACACACAACACACAACACAAACACACAACAACAAACACAACAACACCACAACACACAAACACACACAACACACACCACACAACACACAACACAAACAACACACACAACACACACAATCAACAACACAACACAAACACACAACACACATCACACACACAACAACACACAAACAACACCACACACAACACCAACAACACAACCAACACACACAACACAACACACAACACAACACACAACACACCACACACAACAACAACCACACACACAAACACCACAACACAACCACACAACACAACACAACAACACACAACACAACACACACACACACACACACACCACAAACACAACCACAACAACACAACACACACACAAACAACACAACACAACACACCAACACAAACACAACACACACAACACACACAACACAACAACCACACACAACAACACAACACACAACACAAACACCACAACACAACAACACAACACACAACACACAACAACACCACAAACACAACACAACACACAACACAACACACAACACACACACAACAAACACACAACAACACACAACACACAACACACACCAACACACAACACACAACACAACACAACACACAAACACAACACAACACAAACACAACACAACACACACACAACACACACAAACACACACAACACACACCAACACAACACAACACAACACACACAAACACAACCACAACACACACAACAAACACACAACACAACACACACACACAACACACAAACACACACAACACACACACAACACACAACACCAACACAACACAACACACAACACACAACACACAAACACACAACACACAACAACACACACAACAACACAACACAACACACAAAACACACAACACACAACACCAACACAACACACCAACACACAACACAACACACACCACAACAACAAACCACACACAACAACACAACACACACCAACACAAAACAACACAACACCACACACACACAACACACAACACAAACAACACCACACAACACAACACACAACACACACAACACACAACACCAACACACAACACAACAAACACAACAACACACACAACAAACACACAACAACACAAACACAACACCACACCACACAACACACCAACACACAACACACACAAACACACCAACACACAACACACCAACACAACACACACAACAAACACACACACACACAACACAAACACACACAAACCACAACAACAACACACACACACAAACACACAAACCACACACACAAACACACACAACACAACACAACACACAACACAACAACACACACAACACAACCACACAACACAACACACAACCACACAAACACACAACACAACCACAACACACACACAAAACAAACACACAACAACACAACACAACACCACACACAACAACACCACAACAACACACAACCACACACACAAAACACACAACACACAACAACACAAACACACACCACAACAACACACACAAACACAACACACAACACACAAACACACACACAAACACAACACAACCACACACAACACAACACACACAACAACAACACACAAACACACACAACCACAAACAACACAACACAACAAACACACACCAACACACAACACAACCACAACAACACACACAACACAACACACAACAAACCACACACACAACAACACAACACCACACACACAACACACACCACAAACACAACAACACAACAACACACAACACACAACACACAACAAAACAACACAACACACAACAACAACCACACACACAACACAACACACACAACACAACACACAACACACAACAAACACACCACACAACAACACAACAACAACACAACACCACACAACACACAAACACAACACAACACACACAAACACACAAACACAACACACACAACACAAACCACACACACAACAACCAACACAAACACACACAACACAACACAACACAACACAACACACACAACAAACACACACAACCACAACACAACAACACACACAACACCACAACACACAACAACACCACACAACACACAACACAACACACACAACACAAACAACACACACCACACAACACACAAACACAACAACACACAACACAAACAACACACAACACAACACACAACCACAACAACACACAACACACACACCAACAACACACAACACACACAACACACACACAACACCAACAAACAACACACACACCACAACACACAACACAACAACACACACAACCACAACACACACACAACACAAACACACACAACAACACACAACACACAAACAACACAACACAACACACACACAACACAAACACAACACACAACACAACACACACAACACAACAACACACACACAAACACAACACACACAAACAACACAACAACACACAAACACACAACACCAACAACACACACAACACACACAACACAAACAACACAACACAACAAACACAACACAACACACACACACAACACACAAACACACACAACAACAACACACACAACACAACAACACAACAAACAACACACCACACAACACAAACAACACACACAACAACACACAACACAACAACACACACCAACAACACACACAACACACACAACACAACACAAACACACAACCACACAACACAACACATCACAACAACACAACACACAACACACACAACAAACACACAACACAACACACACACCACACACAAACAACACAACACAACACCACAAACAACACACAACACACAACACACACCACAACACAACAACACACAACACAAACACACAACAACACACACCACACAACAACACAACACAACACACAACAACACAACACAACACAACAACACACAAACAACACACATCACAACAACACAACACACCACACAAAACACACAACAAACACACACACACAACAACACAACACACACACAAACCACACAACACACAACACACACACCAACAAACACAACACAACACACACAACCACAACACACACAACACACAACAAACACACAACACAACACACACCAACACAACACAACACACACACACACAACACAACACACAAACACAACAACAACACACAAACAACACAACACACAACAACCAACAACACAATCAACACACAACACACAACACAACACAACCACAACACACAACACAAACACACAACAACAATCACAACACAACACACACAAACAACACACACAACAACACACAAACAACACACAACAACACACAAACAACACAACACAACAACAACACAACACAACACACACAAAACACAACACACAACACACACAAACACACAACACAAAACACAACACAACACAACACACAAACAACACACACAACACACAACAACACAACAACAACACAAAACAACACAACAACACAACACACAACACACAACACACAAACACACAACCACAACAAACACACACACAACACACAACACAACAACAACACAAACAACACACACAAACAACAACACAAACAACAACACAAACACAACACAACACACACAAACACAACACACACACACAACAACAACACAACACAACACACACAACACACACAACACATCAAAACACAACACACAACAAACACACAACACACAAACACACAACAACACAACACACACACACAACAACACAACACACAACACAACACAACACAAACACAACACACACAACAACACACAAACACACACACACAACAACACAAACACACAAACACACACAAACAACACACACAACACAAACACACAACAAAACACAACACACAACACAAACACACACAACAACATCACACAACAAACACAAACAACACACAAAACACACACACAACAACACACAACACAACACAACACACAACACACAACACACAACAACACAAACACAAACAACACACACAACACAACAACAACAACACACACAAACAACACACAACACAACACACAACAAACACACAACACACAACACACAACAAAACACACAACACACAAACAACACACACAACACAACAACACCACAACACATCACACACACAACACAACACAACAACACACAAACACACCACAACACACAACAACACAACACAACACAACACAACACACAACACAACAAACACAAAACACACAACAACACAACACAAACACACACACACACACAAACACACACAACACAACACACAACACACACAACAACACAAACACAACAACACAACACAACAACACACAACACAACAAACATCAACACACACAACAAACACAACACAAACACACAAACACAAACAACACACAACACATCACAAACACAACAACAACCACACACACAACAAACACACAACACACAACACACAACACAACACAACACACAACACAACACACACACAACAAACACACAACACACACACACAACACACAACACAACACACACACAAACACACACAACACACACAACACAAACACAACACACAACACAACAACACACACAACACACAACACAACACACACAAACCACAACACACAACACAAACAACACACAACAACACACACAACAACACAACAAACACACAAACACACACACACACACAACACAACACAACAAACACACACAACACAACACAACACAACACACAACAACCACACAAACACAACACACACAACAAACAACACACAACACAACACAAACAACACACAACACAAACAACAAACACACAACACAACAACACAACACACAACACAACAACACAAACAACACACAACACACACACACAACAAACACAACACACAAACACAACACACACACAACACAACACAAAACACACAAACACAACACAAACACAAACACCACACAACACACAACAACACAAACACAACACACACAACACAACACACAACAACACAAACACACACACAAACAACACACCACAACAACACAACACAACACAAACACAACAACACACACAACAACACAACACAACACACACAACAAACACAACAACAAACACACCAACAACACACAAACACAACAACACACAACACAACACAACAACACAAACACACAACAACACACACAAACACACAACACACAAAACACAACACACAACACAAACAACACAACACACACACAAACAACACAAACACACAACACAACACACACAAACACACAAACAACATCACACAACAACACACAACACAACAACACAACACAACACACAACACACACAAAACACAACACAAACACAACAACACAACACACAACACAACAAAACCACAACAACACACAACACAACACACAACACACAAACAAACACACAACACAACAACACACAACAACAACACAAACACACACACAACACACAAAACAACACAACAACACACACAACAACACAACACACAAACAACACCACACAACACAACAACAACACAAACACACACAACACAACACACACATCACAACACACAACAACACAACACACAACAACAACACAACAAAACACAACACACACAAACACACAACACACAACACACAAACACAACAACACACACAACAACAACACCACAACACAAACACACAACACAAACACACAACACAACACACAACAAACACAACACACAACACAAACACACACAACACAACAACAACACAACAACAAACACACAACAACACAACACAACACACACCACAACACAACACAACAACACACAACACACACAACAAACACACAACAAACACACACAAACACAACACAACACAACACATCACAACACACAAACACAACACAACACACAACAACACACACAAACACACACACACACAACAACACACACACACAAACAACAACACACAACACACAACAACAACACAACACACAACACAAAACACACACACAACACACAACACAAACACCACACAACAACACACACAACACAAACAACAAACAACACAACAACACAACACACACAAACACAACACACAAACAACACACACAACACACAACACACAAACACAACAACACACAACAACACACACAAACACAAACACACAACACAAACACAACAACAATCACACAACAACACAACACACACAACAACACACAACAAAACACAACACACAAACACACACAAACACAACAACACAACACAACAAACACACACAACACACACAACAACAAACACAACACAACACACACAACACAACACAACACACAAACAACACACACACAACAAACACACACACACAAACACAACACACAACAAACACACACAACACACAACAAACACACACAACACACAACACAACAACACACACAACAACAACACAACACAACAACACACACAACACAACACACAACACAACACACACACACACAAAAACAACACAACACAAACACACAACACCAAACACACAACACACACACACAACACACACAACAAACACACAACACACACAACAACACACAACATCAAACACAACACACACAACACAAAACAACCACAACACAACACAACAACACAAACACAACACAACAACACAACAAACACACAACACAACACAACACAACACACATCACAACACAACACACACAAACAACACACACACACAACACACAACAAACACAACACACAACACAACAACACAAAACACACACAACAACACACAAACAACACAACATCACACAACACAAACACACACACAAACACAACAACACACAAACACACAACACAACACACACACAACAACACAACACACACAAACAACAATCACAACACAACACACACAACACACACACAACACAACACAACAAACACACAACACACAACACACAACAAAACCAACAACACACACAAACACAACACACACAACACACAACACACAACACAACACACAACAACACACACAACAACACAACACACACAAACACAACACAACACACAACACACAACAAACACACAACACACAACACACAAAACAACACACACAACACAATCACACAACACAACACAAACACAACACACAAACAACACACAACACAACAACACAAACACACACAAACAACAACACACACACACAAACACACAACAAACACAAACACACACAAACAACACAACACAACACACACAACACACAAAACACAACAACACAACACACACCAAACAACACACACACAACACAACAACACACAACACACAACAAACACAACAACACAACACACACAACACAACACAAACACACAACACACAAACACAACAACACAACACAACAAACACACACAACACAAACAACAACACACACACACACACAACACAAAACACACAACACAACACACACACAATCAACAACACAAACAACACACAACACACAACAAACACAACATCACACACACAACACAACACACACAACAACACACAACACACACAACAAACACAAACACACAACAAACAACACACAACACACACACAACACAACACACAACACACACAACACAACACACAAACACACACACAACAAACATCAACAACACAACACAACACACACAACACAAACACACACATCAACACAAACACAACAACACACAACACAACAACACACAACAAACACAAACACACACACAACAACACAACAAACACAACACAAACACAACAAACACAACACAACACAAACACACAACAACACACAACACAACACACAAACACAACACAACACAAACAACACACACAACACAAACACACAACACAACACAACAACACACACAACACAACACACAAACAACACAACACACACACAACACACAACACACAAACACACACAAACACAACAAACACAACACACAAACACAACACACAACACACAACAACACACACAACAACAAACACACACAACAAACACAACACAACAACACAACAAACACAACACACACAACACAAACAACAACACACACAACACACACAACACAACAACACAACATCACACAACACACAACACACACACAACACAACAAACACAAACATCACAACACAACAACACACAACACAACAAACACACAACAACACATCACAACAACACACACACAACAACACACACAAACAACACAACACAACACACAAACACACAACACAACACAACAACACAACAACACACAAACAACAACACACACAACACAACACACAACACACAACACAACACACAACACAACACACAACACAACACCACACACAAACATCAACACACAACACAACACACAACAACACAACACACACAAACACACACACAACAACAACACCAACAACACACACACAACAACACACAACACACAAACAACAAACACAAAACACACAACACACACAACAACACAACACAACACACACAACAACACAAACACAAACACACACAACAAACACACAACACACAACACAACACAACACACACAACAACAACACAACACACAACATCACACACACAACACACACAACAACACAAACACACAACACAACACCACACAACAACACAAACAACATCACACACACACAAACACACACACAACACACAACAACACACACAAACACACACAACACACAACACACAACAAACACACAATCACAAACAACACAACACACACAACAACACACAACACAACAACACACACAACACACACACAACACAACAACACACACAACACAACCACACACACAACACAACACACACAAACAAACACACAACAACAACACAACACACAACACACACACAAACACAACAACACACAACAACACACACAACAAACAACACACCACAACAACACACACAACACAAACACAACACACACAAACAACACAACACAACAACACACAACAAACACAACACACAACAAACACACAACAACACAAACAACACAAACACACAACAACACACAAACAACCACACACACAACAACAACACACAACAAACACAACACAACAACACAACACAACACACAACAACAACACACAAACACACAAACAACACACAAACACACAACACACAACAACACACAACACAACAACACAACACAACACACAACAAACACACAACAAAACACAACACACAACAACACACACAACACAACACACAAACAACACAACACACAACACACACAACACAACACAACACAACACAACACAACACACACAACAACACAAACAACACACAAACACAACACACAACAACACACACACACAACACAACAAACACACAACAAACACACAACAACACAACACAACACAACACAACACACACAACAAACACACACAACACAACACAAACACAACAACACACACAAACACAACAACACACACAAACACAACACAACACAAACACAACACACAAACACACAACAACACAAACAAACACACAACAACACACAACACACAAACACACAACACACACAACACAACAAACATCACACAACACACAACAACACCACAACAACACACAAACACAACAACAACACACACACACAACAACACAACACAAACACACAACACAACACACAACAACCAACACACAAACACACAACAACACAAACACACAACAAACACACACAACAACACACACACAACATCACACAACACAACAACATCACAAACACACACACACAAACAACACAACACACACAACACACAAACACACACAACACACACAACACACACACAACAACACACAACACAACACACACAACACACACAACAACAACACAACACACAACACACAACACACACACAACACACAACAACACAACACAACACACAACACAACAACACACACACAACAACACAACACAACACACAACAAACACACAACACACAACACACACAACACAACACAACAACACACACAACACACAACACAACACAAACAACACACAACCACAACACACACAACACACACAACAACACAACACAAACACACAACAACACACAACACACACAACACACAAACACACACAACACACACAACAACAACACACACACACAACACAACACAACACACACAAACAACACAACACAAACACACACAAACAACACACAACACACACACACAACACACACAACACAATCACACACACAACACACACACACACAACACACAACACAACAACACA
>JBAMIH010000390.1:0-14740 GCA_038501795.1 Pseudopleuronectes americanus | reverse complement strand
AAAACCCCCCCCCCTCCCGGCGGCGCCGCGATCGAGTTCCGTTCTCCGCGGCGGGCCGGCGGCGTTCGCGCCCG
Source organism: Pseudopleuronectes americanus (assembly GCA_038501795.1). Lineage (NCBI taxonomy): Eukaryota > Metazoa > Chordata > Actinopteri > Pleuronectiformes > Pleuronectidae > Pseudopleuronectes > Pseudopleuronectes americanus. The sequence continues at coordinate 14,666 of JBAMIH010000390.1, read as the reverse complement.
CCGCGCCCGCGCGCCGCGCCTAGCGGCCCGCCGTGCGGCTCGCGCTCGTCCCGCGCCGTATGCGCCGGCCCGCCGCGCTGCGCCCCCGCCGAGCCGCGCGTCACCCGACGGCCGCTACCCGTCCGCGCGCACGCGCCGCCAGCCGCGGGCGCGAGCCCGCCGTCCGCGCGAGCCGGCAGCCTCGCACATGTCGACCGTGGCCGCGAGCCGCCATTCGTGCCGCGCCGCGGTCGCGGTCGCCCGCGAGCCCGCCGCACCACCGACTCGACGCGGTCGACCCGCGTCCCATCAGCGCCCCGCCGCGACGCGCCCCACATCGTCGCGACCCGCGGCGGCCCCACGCCCCACCCCGCGCACGTCTCCCGAACCGCCGCCGTACGCGCTCGCCCCTCGCTACGGCGCGCGCGGCCGGCGCATCCCCGAGCGCCGCCGTCCGCGTACGCCACGGCCGAGGGTCCCGCGCCGACGCGAGCGCCGCCGCCCCGCACAAGCGCCCCGCGCGCAGTCAGCCAGCGCCCACGCGCGAGCCGTCGCGCCGCGCGCGCCGCGCCGACCGCAGCCCGCACGCGCCCGCGCGCGCCGCGCCCCGGCCCGCCCGCACGTCCGCCGCCGTCGCGCCGCGCGCCGCCCGCCTCCCCGCCGCCGCCGAGCCGCCACGCCGCGCGCGCCGCGAGCGCCGACTCCGCGCCAGCCCCGCCTCCCGCCACGCGCCGCCGCCACGCCGACCACCCGCCCAAGCCGACGCGCCGCGCCCCGCCGCGACGCGCCCGCCGCACGCCGACGCGAGAGCGCCCCGCGCCTGCCCACCGCCCGCGACGCTCCGCCGCCCGAGCGCCCGCGCCGCCCGGCCGCAGCCGCAGACGCGCCCCCCGCGCCGAGTCGACCCGCAGCCAGACGCCGCCGCGCCCGCGCGCGCCGCCCCGCCGACCGCGCGCGCCCGCGCCTCGCGCGGCCGCCCGCGCCGCCGTCGCGCCCCCCGCCGCCTGCGCGCCGCCCGCGCGCGCTCGCGCGCGCGCCGCGCCCCGCGCCGCCCGCGCGCGCCTCGCGCGCGCCCGCCCGCGCCGCGCCGCGCCGCCCCGCGGGCCCGCGCCCGCGCCCCGCCGCACGCCCCCCGCGCGCCTCGTCGCCCGCGCCCGCAGCCCGCGCCCACCGCACGACCCCGCCGCGCGCGCGCGCGCGCCGCCCGCGCCGCGCGGTCGCGCCGCCCGCGACCCGCGCCGCCCCGCCCCCGCCCGCCGCCCCCCGCAGCGCCACGCCCGCGCCCACGCCCCGCCGCGCCGCAGCCGCGCGCGCCGCGCCCGCGCCGCCCCCGCCCGCGACGCCCGCGCCCCCCCGCCGACCCCGCGCCGCGCAGCGCCCGCGCGCGCCGCGCGCGCGCGCCCGCGCCGCCGCCGCGCGCCGCGCCGCGCCGCGCGCGCCGCGCGCCGCGCCGCGCCGCGCGCGCCGCGCGCCGCCGCGCGCGCGCCGCGCCCGCGCGCGCCGCCCGCGCGCCCGCCGCGCCGCGCCGCGCGCGCGCCGCCGCGCGCGCGCGCCGCGCCGCGCCGCGCGCGCCGCGCCGCGCGCCGCGCCGCGCGCGCCGCCGCCCGCGCCGCGCCGCGCGCGCGCCGCGCCGCGCGCCGCGCCGCGCCGCCCGCGCGCCGCGCCGCCGCGCCGCGCGCGCCGCGCGCGCGCCGCGCGCCGCCGCCGCGCCGCGCGCCGCGCCCGCGCGCGCGCCGCGCCGCCGCGCCGCCGCGCGCCGCGCGCCGCGCGCGCCGCCCGCGCGCGCGCCGCCCGCGCCCGCGCGCGCGCCGCCGCCGCCGCGCCCGCGCCGCGCGCCGCGCCGCGCGCGCCGCGCCGCCGCCGCGCGCCGCGCGCCGCGCGCCGCCGCGCGCCGCGCCCGCGCCGCCGCGCGCCGCCGCGCGCCGCCGCGCGCCGCCGCGCGCCGCCCCGCGCGCGCGCCGCCGCGCGCCGCGCCGCGCGCCGCCGCGCGCCGCGCCGCGCGCGCCGCGCGCCGCGCCGCGCCGCGCGCCGCGCCCGCGCCGCCGCCGCGCGCGCGCGCGCCGCGCGCCGCCGCGCCGCCGCGCCCGCCGCGCGCGCCGCGCCCGCGCCGCGCGCGCCGCCGCGCGCCGCGCGCCGCGCGCCGCGCCGCGCCGCGCGCGCCGCGCCGCGCGCCGCGCCCGCGCGCGCCCGCCGCCCGCGCGCCGCGCCGCGCGCCGCGCCGCGCGCCGCGCGCGCCGCGCCGCCGCGCCGCCGCGCGCCGCGCGCCGCCGCGCGCCGCGCGCGCCGCGCCGCGCGCGCCGCGCGCGCCGCGCCGCCCGCGCGCGCGCGCCGCCGCGCGCGCGCCGCCGCGCCGCGCGCGCGCGCCGCCGCGCGCCGCGCGCCGCGCCGCGCCGCGCCGCGCGCCGCCGCGCCGCGCGCGCGCCCGCGCCGCGCCGCGCGCCGCCGCGCCGCGCGCCCGCCGCGCGCGCCGCGCGCGCGCCGCGCGCGCCGCGCGCCGCGCCGCGCGCGCCGCCGCGCGCCGCGCCCGCGCGCGCCGCCGCGCGCCGCCGCGCCGCGCGCGCCGCGCCGCGCGCCGCGCCCGCGCGCGCCGCGCGCCGCGCCGCGCCGCCGCGCGCCGCCCGCCGCGCGCGCCGCGCGCCGCGCCGCGCGCCGCGCCGCCGCGCGCGCCGCGCGCCCGCGCCGCGCGCGCCGCGCCGCGCGCCGCCGCGCGCCGCGCGCCGCGCGCCGCGCCGCCGCGCGCCGCCGCCGCGCGCCGCGCGCCGCGCGCCGCGCGCCGCGCCGCCGCCGCCGCCGCGCGCGCCGCGCCGCGCCGCGCGCGCGCCGCGCCGCGCGCCGCGCGCCCGCGCCGCCGCGCCGCCGCGCGCGCCGCCGCGCCGCCGCCGCGCGCGCCGCGCGCGCCGCGCGCGCCGCCGCCGCGCCGCGCGCCGCGCCGCGCCGCGCGCCGCCGCGCGCGCGCGCCGCCGCGCGCCGCGCCCGCCGCGCGCCCGCCGCGCGCCGCGCCGCCGCGCCGCGCCCGCGCGCCGCGCCGCGCCGCGCGCGCGCCGCCGCGCGCCGCGCGCCGCGCCGCGCGCGCCGCGCCCGCGCGCCGCCGCGCCGCCGCGCCGCGCGCGCGCCGCCGCGCCCGCGCGCCGCGCCGCGCCGCGCGCCCGCCGCGCGCGCCGCGCCCGCGCGCCGCGCCGCGCGCGCCGCGCGCGCCGCGCCGCGCGCCGCGCGCGCCGCCGCGCGCCGCCGCGCCGCGCGCGCCGCCGCGCGCGCCGCGCGCGCCGCCGCCGCGCGCCGCCGCCGCGCGCCCGCGCGCCGCGCGCCGCGCGCCCGCCGCGCGCCGCCGCGCCGCCGCGCGCCGCGCCGCCGCGCGCCGCGCGCCCCGCGCGCCGCGCCGCGCGCCCGCCGCGCGCCGCCGCGCGCCCGCGCGCCGCGCCGCGCGCCGCGCGCGCGCCGCCGCCCGCGCCGCGCGCCGCGCGCCCGCCGCGCGCGCGCCGCCGCGCGCCGCGCCGCCGCGCCGCCCGCGCGCCGCGCCCGCCGCGCGCGCGCCGCGCCGCGCCGCGCCGCGCGCCGCGCGCGCCGCCGCGCGCCGCGCGCCCGCGCCCGCGCCGCCGCCGCCGCCGCGCCGCCGCGCCGCGCCGCGCGCGCCCGCGCCGCCGCCCGCGCGCGCCCGCGCCGCGCGCCGCCGCGCGCCGCGCCCGCCGCCCGCGCCGCGCCGCCGCGCCGCGCCGCGCCCGCCGCGCCGCCGCGCCGCGCCGCGCCCGCCGCGCCCGCGCCGCGCGCCGCCGCGCCGCCCGCGCGCCGCGCCGCGCGCCGCGCGCGCCGCGCCGCGCCGCGCGCCCGCCGCCGCCGCGCCGCGCGCCGCCCCGCCGCGCCGCGCCCGCGCCGCGCGCCGCGCGCGCCGCCGCGCCGCGCCGCGCCGCGCCGCCGCGCCGCCGCGCGCCGCGCCCGCGCCGCCGCCGCGCGCGCCCGCGCCGCCGCGCCCGCGCGCCGCCGCCGCGCCGCCGCGCCGCCGCGCCCGCCCGCGCGCGCCGCGCCGCGCGCCGCCCGCCGCGCCCGCGCCGCGCGCCGCCGCGCGCCGCGCGCGCCGCCCGCGCCGCCGCGCCGCCGCCCGCCGCGCGCCCGCCGCGCCGCGCGCGCCGCCGCGCCGCCCGCGCCGCCGCCGCGCCGCGCGCCCCGCGCCGCGCGCCGCGCCGCCGCCGCCGCGCCCGCCGCCGCGCCGCCGCGCCGCCGCCGCCCCGCGCCCGCGCCGCCGCGCCGCGCCCGCCGCGCCGCCGCGCGCCGCGCCGCGCGCCCGCCGCGCCGCGCCGCCGCCCGCGCCGCCGCGCGCCGCGCCGCGCCGCGCGCCCGCGCGCGCCGCGCGCCGCGCCCGCCGCCGCGCCGCGCGCCCGCGCCGCCGCGCGCCGCCGCCCGCGCGCGCCGCGCCGCGCGCCGCGCGCCCGCGCCCGCCGCCGCGCCGCGCCCGCGCGCCGCGCCGCCCGCGCCGCCGCCGCGCCCGCGCCGCGCGCGCCGCGCCCGCCGCGCCGCCGCCGCGCCGCCGCCGCGCGCCGCGCCGCGCGCCCGCCGCGCGCCGCCGCCGCGCGCCGCGCCCGCGCCGCGCCCGCGCGCCGCCGCGCGCGCCCGCCGCCGCGCGCCGCCCGCCGCGCCGCCGCGCCGCGCCGCGCGCGCCGCCGCGCGCCGCCGCGCCGCCGCGCGCGCGCCGCGCGCGCCCGCGCGCGCCGCGCCGCCGCCGCGCGCCGCGCCGCCGCCCGCGCGCGCGCCGCGCGCCGCGCCGCGCCGCCGCGCGCCGCCGCGCCCGCCGCGCGCCGCGCCGCCCGCGCGCGCCGCGCCGCCGCCGCGCGCCGCCGCGCCGCGCCGCCGCCGCGCGCGCCGCGCCGCCCGCGCCGCCGCGCCGCGCCGCCGCGCCCCGCCGCGCGCCGCGCGCGCCCGCGCCGCGCGCCGCGCCGCCGCGCCGCGCCGCGCCGCGCCGCGCGCCCCGCGCCGCCGCGCCGCGCGCCGCGCCGCGCCGCGCGCCGCGCGCGCCCGCCGCGCGCCGCCGCCCGCGCCGCGCCGCCGCGCGCCGCGCGCCCGCGCGCCGCCCGCCGCGCGCCGCGCCCGCCGCGCGCCGCCGCGCCGCGCCGCCCGCGCGCGCGCCGCCGCGCGCCGCGCCGCCGCCGCGCCCGCGCCGCCCGCGCGCGCCGCGCGCCGCGCCGCCGCCGCGCCGCGCCGCGCCGCCGCGCGCCGCGCCCGCGCGCCGCGCCGCGCGCCGCCGCGCCGCGCGCGCGCCGCCGCGCCGCGCCCGCCGCGCCGCGCGCGCCGCGCCGCGCCCGCGCGCCGCGCCGCGCGCCGCGCCGCCGCGCGCGCCGCGCGCCCGCCGCCGCGCCGCGCGCGCCCCGCGCGCCGCCCGCGCGCGCGCCGCCGCGCCCGCCGCGCGCCGCGCCCGCCGCCGCGCGCCGCGCGCCGCGCCCCGCGCCGCCGCGCGCCCGCCGCGCGCGCCGCGCCGCGCCGCCGCGCCCGCGCGCGCCGCGCCGCGCGCGCCGCCGCGCCCGCCGCGCCGCGCCCGCGCGCGCCGCGCCGCCGCGCGCGCGCCGCGCCGCCGCGCGCGCCGCCGCGCCCGCCGCCGCCCGCGCGCGCCGCGCGCGCCGCGCGCCGCGCCGCCCGCGCGCCGCCGCGCCGCCGCGCCGCGCCGCGCGCCCGCGCGCGCCCGCCGCCGCGCGCGCGCCCGCCGCGCCGCGCGCCGCCGCGCCGCGCCGCGCCGCCGCGCCCGCCGCGCGCCGCGCGCCGCCCGCGCGCGCGCCGCGCCGCCGCGCCGCGCGCCCGCCGCGCGCGCGCCGCGCCCGCCGCCGTCGCGCGCGCCGCGCCGCGCCGCCGCGCGCGCCGCGCGCGCCCCGCGCGCGCGCCGCGCCGCCGCGCGCCCGCGCCGCGCGCCGCGCCGCCGCGCGCGCCGCGCCGCGCCGCCGCGCCGCGCGCGCCGCCGCGCGCCGCCGCCGCGCCGCGCCGCGCGCCGCGCGCGCCGCCGCGCCGCGCCGCCGCGCGCCGCGCGCGCCGCCGCGCCGCGCCGCCGCCGCGCGCCGCGCGCCGCCGCCGCGCGCCGCGCCGCCGCGCCGCGCGCGCGCCGCCGCGCGCCGCGCGCCGCGCCGCGCGCGCCGCGCCGCGCGCCGCGCGCCGCGCGCCGCGCCCGCGCGCCGCGCCGCGCCGCCGCGCGCGCCGCGCGCGCCCCGCGCCGCGCCGCGCGCGCGCCGCCCGCGCCGCGCGCCGCGCCGCCGCGCCGCGCGCCGCGCGCCGCCGCGCCGCGCGCGCGCCGCCGCCGCGCCCGCGCGCCGCGCCGCGCCGCCGCGCGCGCGCGCCGCCGCGCCGCGCGCCCGCGCCGCGCGCCGCGCGCGCCGCCGCGCCGCGCGCGCCGCGCGCCGCGCCGCGCGCGCGCGCCGCGCCGCGCGCCGCGCCGCGCCGCCGCCGCGCCCGCGCGCCGCGCCGCGCGCCGCCGCGCCGCGCCGCGCCGCCGCCGCCGCGCGCGCCGCGCGCGCCGCCGCGCCGCGCGCCGCGCGCCGCGCCGCCGCGCCGCGCGCCGCCGCCGCGCCGCCGCGCCGCGCGCCGCGCGCGCCGCCGCGCCGCCGCGCCGCGCGCGCCCGCGCCGCGCCGCCGCCGCGCGCGCCGCGCGCCGCGCCGCCGCGCGCCGCGCGCCCGCGCGCGCCCGCGCCGCGCCGCCGCGCGCCGCCGCGCCGCGCCGCGCGCCGCCGCGCGCGCCGCGCGCCCGCCGCCGCGCGCCGCCGCGCGCCCGCGCGCCGCGCGCCGCGCCGCCGCGCCGCGCCGCGCGCGCGCCGCGCCGCGCGCCGCGCCGCGCGCCGCGCCGCGCGCCGCCGCGCGCCGCGCGCCGCGCCGCGCCGCGCCGCGCGCCGCGCGCCCGCCGCGCCGCGCGCGCGCCGCGCGCCGCCGCGCCGCGCGCCGCGCGCCCGCCGCGCGCGCCCGCCGCCGCCGCGCCGCCGCGCGCGCGCCGCGCCCGCGCGCCGCCGCGCGCGCGCCCGCGCCGCCGCGCCGCGCGCGCGCGCCGCCCGCCCGCGCCGCCGCGCGCCGCGCGCCGCCGCGCCGCCGCCCGCGCCGCGCGCCCGCCGCGCCGCGCGCGCCGCGCGCCGCGCCCCGCCGCGCGCCCGCCGCGCCGCGCCGCCGCGCCGCGCCGCGCGCGCGCCGCCGCCGCGCCGCGCGCCGCCGCGCCGCCGCGCGCCGCCGCGCCGCGCGCGCCCGCCGCGCGCCGCGCCCGCGCCGCCCGCGCCGCCCGCGCGCCGCGCGCCGCCGCGCCGCGCGCCGCCGCCCGCGCGCGCCGCCGCCCGCGCCGCCGCGCGCGCGCCGCCGCGCGCCGCGCGCCGCGCGCGCGCCCGCGCGCGCCGCGCGCCGCCCGCCGCGCGCCGCCGCCGCGCGCGCCCGCGCCCGCCGCGCGCGCGCCCCGCGCCGCCGCGCGCCGCGCCGCGCGCGCCGCGCGCGCCGCCGCGCGCCGCGCGCGCCGCCGCCGCGCCGCGCGCCCGCGCCGCCCGCGCGCCGCGCCGCCGCCGCGCGCCGCGCCGCGCGCCGCGCGCGCGCCGCGCCGCGCGCCGCGCCGCCGCCCGCGCGCGCGCGCCGCGCCGCCCGCCGCGCGCCGCGCGCCGCCGCGCGCGCCGCGCGCCGCGCCGCGCGCCGCGCGCGCCGCCGCGCCGCGCCCGCGCGCGCCGCGCGCGCCGCGCGCGCCGCCCGCGCGCCGCCGCGCCGCGCCGCGCGCCGCCCGCCGCGCGCGCCGCCGCGCGCCGCCGCGCGCGCCGCCGCCGCGCCGCGCGCGCGCCGCCCCGCGCCGCGCGCGCGCCGCCGCGCCGCCGCGCCGCGCGCCCGCCGCGCGCGCGCGCCGCGCCGCCGCGCGCCGCGCCGCCGCCGCGCCGCGCCGCGCGCCGCCGCGCCGCCGCGCGCGCGCCGCCGCGCCCGCGCCGCCGCCGCGCGCCGCGCCGCCGCGCCCGCGCGCCCGCGCCGCGCGCGCCGCGCGCTCCGCGCCGCGCCGCCGCGCGCCGCGCCGCGCCGCGCGCGCCGCGCGCCGCGCCGCGCGCCCGCCGCGCGCGCGCCGCGCGCCGCGCCGCGCGCGCCGCCCGCGCGCGCCCGCGCCGCGCGCGCCGCCCGCGCGCGCCCGCCGCCGCGCGCCGCGCGCGCCGCGCCGCCGCGCCGCGCGCGCGCCGCGCCGCGCCCGCGCGCCCGCGCGCGCGCGCGCCGCCCGCGCGCCGCGCCCGCGCCGCCGCGCGCGCCGCCGCGCCGCGCGCGCGCCGCGCCCGCGCGCGCGCCGCCGCGCCGCGCGCCGCGCGCGCCGCGCCGCCCGCGCCGCGCGCGCCGCGCGCCCGCGCCGCGCGCCGCGCCGCGCGCCGCGCGCGCCGCCCGCGCCGCGCGCCGCCGCCGCGCGCGCCGCCCGCGCGCGCGCCGCGCCGCCGCGCGCGCCGCCGCCGCCGCGCCGCGCGCCGCGCCGCCGCGCGCCGCGCGCGCGCCGCGCCGCGCGCCGCGCGCCGCCGCGCGCCCGCGCGCCGCGCCGCCGCGCCGCGCGCCGCGCCCGCGCCGCCGCGCCGCGCCGCGCGCCGCCGCGCGCCGCGCGCCCGCGCCGCGCCCGCGCCGCGCGCGCCGCGCGCGCGCCGCGCCCCGCCGCCGCGCGCGCCGCGCCGCGCCGCGCGCGCCGCGCGCCGCGCCGCGCGCCGCGCCGCCGCGCGCGCGCCGCGCGCCCGCCGCGCCGCCGCGCGCGCGCGCCGCCGCGCCGCGCCGCGCGCCCGCGCGCGCCGCGCCCGCGCGCCGCCGCGCCGCGCGCCGCGCGCCGCCGCGCCGCCGCGCGCGCGCCGCCCGCGCGCCCCGCGCGCGCCGCGCGCGCCGCCGCGCCGCGCGCCGCGCGCCGCGCCGCGCCGCGCCGCCGCGCCGCGCGCCGCGCGCCGCCGCGCCGCCGCCGCCGCGCGCGCGCGCCGCGCGCCGCGCGCGCCGCCGCGCCGCGCCGCGCGCGCGCCGCGCGCCGCGCGCGCCGCCCGCGCCGCCGCGCGCGCGCCCGCGCGCCGCCGCGCGCCGCGCCGCCGCGCCGCCGCCGCGCCGCCGCGCGCGCCGCGCCGCGCGCCGCGCCGCGCCCGCGCCGCGCCGCGCCGCGCGCCCGCGCGCGCGCCGCCGCGCGCGCGCCGCGCGCGCGCCGCCGCGCCGCCGCGCCGCGCGCGCCCGCGCCGCGCGCCGCCGCGCGCCGCGCCGCGCGCGCCCGCGCGCGCCGCGCGCCGCGCGCCGCGCGCGCCGCGCCGCCGCCGCGCCGCGCCCGCGCGCGCCGCGCCGCGCGCCGCCGCCGCGCCGCCGCGCCGCGCGCGCCGCGCGCCCGCCGCGCGCCGCGCCGCCCCGCGCGCCGCGCCGCGCCGCCGCGCGCGCGCCGCGCCGCGCCGCGCGCGCCCGCGCGCCGCGCGCCGCGCCGCGCCGCGCGCCGCGCGCGCCGCGCCGCGCGCGCGCCGCCGCGCGCCGCCGCGCCGCCGCGCCGCGCGCCGCGCGCGCGCCCGCGCCGCGCCGCCGCGCGCGCCGCCGCGCGCCGCGCGCCGCGCGCGCCGCGCCGCGCGCGCGCCGCGCGCGCCGCGCGCGCGCCGCCGCCCGCGCGCCGCGCGCGCGCGCCCGCCGCGCCGCGCGCGCGCCGCCGCGCCGCGCGCGCCCGCGCCGCGCGCCGCGCGCGCCGCGCCGCGCGCCGCGCCGCCGCGCCCGCGCGCGCGCCGCGCCGCGCCGCGCGCCGCGCCGCGCGCGCCGCCCGCGCGCGCGCCGCGCGCCGCCGCCGCGCGCGCGCCGCGCGCCGCCGCGCGCGCGCCGCGCCGCGCCGCCGCGCGCGCGCGCCGCGCGCCGCGCCGCGCCGCCGCCGCGCGCGCCGCGCGCGCCGCGCGCGCCGCGCGCGCCGCCGCGCCCGCCGCGCCGCGCCGCCGCGCGCCGCGCGCCGCGCGCGCCGCGCGCGCCGCGCCGCGCGCCCGCGCGCGCCGCGCGCCGCCGCGCGCGCCGCGCGCCCGCGCCGCGCGCCGCGCGCCCGCCGCGCGCCGCCGCGCCGCGCGCCGCGCGCGCCCGCGCCGCGCCGCGCGCGCGCCGCGCCCGCGCGCGCGCCGCGCGCCCGCCGCGCCGCCGCGCGCCGCCGCGCCGCGCGCCGCGCCGCGCGCGCCGCCGCGCGCGCGCGCCGCGCGCCCCGCCGCCGCGCCGCCGCGCCGCGCGCGCGCCGCGCGCCCGCGCGCGCCGCGCCCGCGCCGCGCGCCGCGCCGCCGCGCGCCCGCGCCGCGCGCGCGCCGCCGCGCCGCGCGCGCGCGCCCGCGCCGCGCCGCGCCCGCCGCGCCGCGCGCGCGCCGCCGCGCGCCGCGCCGCCGCGCGCGCCGCGCGCGCGCCCGCGCGCGCCGCGCCGCCGCGCGCCGCGCGCCGCGCCGCCGCGCCGCGCGCGCCGCCCGCCGCGCGCCGCGCCGCGCGCCGCGCGCGCCCGCGCGCCGCCGCGCCGCGCCGCGCCGCCGCGCCGCCGCGCCGCGCGCCCGCGCGCGCGCGCCGCCGCGCCGCGCGCGCCGCGCCCGCGCCGCGCGCCGCGCGCGCGCCCGCGCGCGCCGCCGCCGCGCCGCCGCGCGCCGCGCGCCGCGCCGCGCCGCCCGCGCGCGCGCGCCGCGCGCCGCCGCGCCCGCCGCGCGCGCCGCGCCGCCGCGCGCCGCGCCCGCGCCGCGCGCGCCGCCGCGCGCCCGCGCCGCGCGCGCGCCGCCGCGCGCCGCGCCGCGCGCGCCGCCGCGCGCGCCGCGCCGCGCGCCGCGCGCGCCGCGCGCCGCGCGCCGCGCCGCGCCGCCGCGCGCCCGCGCGCGCGCGCGCCGCGCCCCGCGCGCCGCCCGCCGCCGCGCGCCGCGCCGCCGCGCCGCGCCCGCGCGCCGCGCCGCCGCGCCGCGCGCCGCGCGCCGCGCGCGCGCCCGCGCGCCGCCGCGCGCCGCCGCGCCGCCGCCCGCGCGCCGCGCCGCGCCGCGCGCGCCGCGCCGCGCCGCGCCGCCGCGCCGCGCCGCCGCGCGCGCCGCGCCGCCGCCCGCGCGCCGCCGCGCCGCGCCGCCCGCGCCGCGCGCCGCGCCGCGCCGCCGCCGCGCCGCGCGCCGCCGCGCCGCGCCGCGCCGCCGCGCCGCCCGCGCGCGCCGCCGCCGCGCCCGCGCCGCGCGCCGCCCGCGCCGCGCCGCGCGCCGCCGCCGCGCCGCGCCGCGCGCCCGCGCGCCGCCGCCGCCGCGCGCCCGCGCCGCGCGCGCCGCGCCGCGCCGCGCGCCCGCCGCGCGCCGCGCGCGCCGCGCCGCGCCGCCCCGCCCGCCGCCGCGCGCGCCGCCCGCGCGCGCCCGCCGCGCGCCGCCGCGCGCGCGCCGCCGCGCCGCGCGCGCCGCCGCGCGCGCCGCCGCCCCGCGCGCCGCGCGCGCGCGCCCGCGCCGCGCGCCGCGCCGCCCGCGCGCGCGCGCCCGCGCCCGCGCCCGCCGCGCCGCGCGCCCGCGCCGCCGCGCCCGCCGCCGCGCCGCGCCGCCCGCGCCCGCGCGCCGCCGCCGCGCCGCGCCCGCCGCGCGCGCCGCCGCCGCCCGCGCCGCGCCCGCGCCGCGCCGCGCGCCGCCCGCGCGCCGCGCGCCGCGCCGCGCCCGCCGCGCGCCCGCGCCGCCGCCGCGCGCCGCGCCGCGCCGCGCGCCGCCGCGCGCGCCGCGCCGCCCGCGCCCCGCGCGCGCCGCCGCGCCGCCGCGCCGCCGCCGCGCGCCGCGCGCCCGCCGCGCGCCGCGCGCCGCCCGCGCGCGGCGCCGCGCGCCGCGCGCCGCGCGCCGCCGCGCGCCGCCCGCCGCGCCGCGCCGCGCCGCGCGCCGCCGCGCCCGCCGCGCCGCCGCCGCGCGCCGCGCGCCGCCCGCGCCGCGCGCCGCCCGCCGCGCGCGCGCCGCGCGCGCCGCCGCCGCCGCGCGCCCGCGCCGCGCGCCGCCCGCGCGCGCCGCCGCGCCGCGCGCCGCGCCGCGCGCGCCGCGCGCGCCGCGCGCGCGCCCGCGCGCCGCGCGCGCCGCCGCGCCGCGCCGCCGCCGCGCGCCGCGCGCCCGCGCCGCCGCGCCGCGCCGCGCCGCCGCCGCGCGCCGCGCCGCCGCCGCGCGCGCCGCGCGCGCCGCCGCGCCGCGCCGCGCGCCGCGCCGCGCCCGCGCGCGCCGCCGCGCGCCGCGCCGCGCCGCGCGCCGCCCGCCGCGCGCCGCGCCGCGCGCGCGCGCCGCCGCGCGCCCGCGCGCGCCGCCGCGCCGCGCGCGCGCGCGCCGCCCGCCGCGCCGCGCCGCCGCGCGCCGCGCGCGCCGCCGCGCCGCGCCGCCGCGCGCCGCGCCGCCGCGCGCGCCGCCGCCGCGCGCCCGCGCCGCCGCCGCGCGCGCCGCGCGCCGCGCGCCGCGCCCCGCGCGCGCCGCCGCGCGCGCCGCGCCGCGCGCCGCCGCGCCGCGCCCGCCGCGCCCGCCGCGCGCGCCGCGCGCCGCGCGCCGCCGCGCGCCGCGCGCGCCGCCCGCGCGCGCCGCGCCGCCGCGCCGCCGCGCCGCGCCGCGCGCCGCGCGCCCGCCGCCGCGCCGCGCGCCGCGCCGCGCCGCGCGCGCCCCGCCGCGCCGCGCCGCGCCGCGCGCCGCGCGCGCCGCGCGCCGCGCCGCCGCGCGCCCGCCCGCCGCCGCCGCGCCGCCCGCGCGCGCCCGCCGCCGCCGCGCCGCGCCGCCGCCGCCGCGCCGCCGCGCCGCGCGCGCCCGCGCGCCGCCCGCGCCGCGCGCGCCGCCGCGCCGCGCCGCGCCGCGCCGCGCCGCGCCGCGCGCCCGCGCCGCGCGCCGCCGCCGCGCCGCGCCGCCGCGCGCCCGCCGCGCGCCGCGCCCGCCCGCGCCGCGCCGCGCCGCCCGCGCCGCGCGCCGCGCCGCGCGCCCGCGCGCCGCCCGCGCCGCGCGCCCGCGCCGCGCGCGCGCCCGCCCGCGCGCGCCGCGCCGCCGCGCCCGCCGCCGCGCCGCCGCCGCCGCGCGCGCGCCCGCGCCGCCGCGCCGCCGCGCGCGCCCGCGCCCGCGCCGCGCGCCGCCGCCGCGCCGCGCCCGCCGCGCGCCGCGCCGCGCCGCGCCGCCGCGCCCGCCGCCGCGCCCGCCGCGCGCCGCGCCGCGCGCCGCCGCCGCGCCCGCGCCGCGCCCGCCGCGCGCCGCGCGCGCCGCCCGCCGCGCCGCGCGCCGCGCCCGCCGCCGCGCCGCGCGCCGCGCGCCGCGCCGCCGCGCCCGCGCGCCGCGCGCCCGCGCCGCGCGCCGCGCCCGCGCGCGCCCGCGCCCGCCGCGCGCCGCGCCCGCCGCGCGCGCCGCCGCGCCGCGCGCCGCCCGCCGCGCGCCCGCGCCGCGCCCGCCGCGCGCGCCGCGCGCCGCCCCGCCGCGCGCCGCCGCCGCGCGCGCCCGCCGCGCGCCGCGCGCCGCGCGCCGCCGCGCCGCCCCGCGCCGCGCGCCGCGCCGCGCGCCGCGCCGCGCGCCGCGCCCGCCGCCCGCCGCGCCGCCCGCGCGCCGCCGCCCGCGCGCCCGCCGCGCCGCGCGCCCCGCGCCGCGCCCGCGCCGCGCGCCCGCCGCCGCGCCGCGCCGCGCCGCCGCGCGCCGCGCCGCCGCGCGCGCCGCGCCGCGCGCCGCCCGCCGCGCCGCGCCGCCGCCCGCCGCCCGCGCGCCCGCGCGCCGCGCGCCGCCGCGCGCCCGCGCCCCGCGCCGCGCGCCCGCGCCGCCGCGCGCCCGCCGCGCCGCCCGCCGCGCCCGCGCCGCCCGCGCGCCGCCCGCCGCGCGCCCCGCCCGCCCGCGCGCCGCGCCGCGCGCCGCCCGCGCCCGCCGCGCCGCGCCGCGCCGCGCCCCGCGCGCCGCGCGCCGCCGCGCCGCGCGCCGCCCGCCGCGCCGCGCGCCCGCCGCCGCCGCGCCGCGCGCCGCGCCGCCCGCGCCGCGCCGCGCGCCGCCCGCGCCGCCGCCCCGCCGCGCGCCCCGCGCGCCGCGCCCGCCGCCGCCCGCCGCGCCGCCCCGCCGCGCCGCCGCGCCGCCCCCGCCCGCGCCGCGCCCGCCGCGCCGCGCGCCCGCGCCGCCCGCCGCCGCGCCGCGCCGCCGCCCGCGCGCCCGCCGCCGCCGCGCCCCGCGCCGCTCGCGCGCGCGCCGCCGCCGCGCCGCCCGCCGCGCCGCCGCGCCCGCGCCGCCGCGCCCGCGCCGCCGCGCCGCCCGCGCCGCGCCGCCCCCGCCGCGCCCGCGCGCCGCCCGCGCCGCGCGCCGCGCGCCCGCGCCGCCCGCGCGCCGCCGCCGCGCGCGCCCGCGCGCGCCCGCCCGCGCGCCGCCGCGCCCGCCGCGCCGCGCGCCCGCCGCCGCGCCGCGCCCCCGCGCCGCCGCGCCGCCGCGCCGCCCCGCGCGCCGCGCCGCGCCGCCGCGCCCGCCGCGCGCGCCCGCCGCGCGCCCGCCGCGCCCGCCGCCGCCCGCGCCGCGCGCCCGCCGCGCCGCGCCCGCCGCGCGCCGCCGCGCCCGCCGCGCCGCCGCGCGCCGCGCCGCCCGCCGCGCCGCGCCCGCCGCCGCGCGCCCCGCGCCGCGCCGCCGCGCCGCGCCGCCGCCCGCGCGCCGCGCCCGCCGCGCCCGCGCGCCCGCCGCCCCCGCCCGCCCGCGCCCCGCGCGCCGCCGCCCCGCCGCCCGCGCGCCGCCGCCGCGCGCCCGCCCGCCGCGCCCGCCGCCCGCGCCCCGCCCGCGCCCGCGCGCCCGCCCGCCCCCGCGCCGCCCGCC
>JBAMIH010000389.1:0-14747 GCA_038501795.1 Pseudopleuronectes americanus | reverse complement strand
AGTTCTAACAACTGACCTCCACAACACACGAATAATGCACGTTGCACTGAAAACTTCATACATGGCTATACCATTTGTATGCTGATCCATCCTCCAAACCCCCTCCCTGCTGTCCTGTCAGCAACAGCCCGTCTGCAAAATGGATAGGGTTCATTTTTTGGTGGCCACGCATGAATTTCTTGAGTGGCTATCATGCTGTTTCAGTGGTACTGAGGATGCTTTTTAAGGGGGTTTTAATTTCACAGTACATTAAGTCTTATACAATAAAGGGCTTTTGGCAAGTAGTTTGCAAAAGGTCCGCCTCTGTAAACTATCATGAGACTAAGATAAGAAAACCCATATGAAATAAAAAGCACATTATACATCATTGGTTTAAATCAGGTTAACCCACATAAATATCTGTACAAGTACACACACATACACTTACTTATCCATCCTCCACTCCACTTTCCTACATTCTAAGGTCAGAGGCCAGCACTTTTCTTATTCTTTAATTAACCCTTTAACCTGTTTAGTCCCAGAGTTTCTCCTTATCATGCCACATTCTGCTTACATTTAAAGGAATGTTCAGTATTTACCATGAAACATTTCTAGCACTATCTGATTTGAAAAAAAAAGTTTTCTTTTTTTAGCTTTAAGGTTATAGGATCAGAAGTAGAGAGGTGCAGAGTACTTGAGTATCAACGATGGTACCGATACTTCAAACACACGCACACACACATACACATTCGCTACATTATGCAAATAGGACCTGCCCCAAGCTTTTCCTCTGGTCTCGGAAGGGGTTCAATACAGATCTCCATGACAACAATGCCAACTCAGCAGTGCCTCTGGGCTCATTCGCACTCCTCTGTCACCTTCAGAAACACTTTCACATATATTCAGCAGCTCTGTATGTGTGTCCCTTTGATTCAGTTGTAGACAACACTGAGTATGAGCTAGCCTGATGATTCAGGACCTTATTTACTTTAATTTTAATTGGTTAAACTACATGTTTTCTTTACTTTTATTATTACAGCGCTAAATGTTATCATTGTGCTTCTGAAACCACACATTCCTTTTATCATGAATAATACGATCGATGTTAATTATATATTTAAGGCATTTTAATCATGACAAAAATACCATATGTATCATATGCCTTGAGCAGCTGGTCCCTGGGTTGAGTCCAGGAAAGCTGGACTATTTACTGTGTGTAGCAGTTGTAAATTGATCTGCTCAGTTAATCTTTTGGCACGTTCATGCACAACTCTGCCAAAGGCAATCAAGCACGACATGTGACTTTTTCAATTTTTTTCTTAAATAAAGAAAACTTGTTTAATTCCTTTAGATAAACTGTCAATTTAAACTCATGTAAATCTCTTTCTAGTTCAACAACAGATCAACATCAATCAAAGTTTATTTGTAAAGCCTATATTCACAAATCAGAATTTATCTCTAAGGGCTTAACAAGGTGCGACATCCTCTGCCCTCATCTTTCAGAATGAACTTCAGAGAGAGCCACATGTGAGGGATCCCTCCCCTAGGATAGACAGAAGTGCAATAGATGCCTCGTGTAACTGAGAATATCAGCAAAATAACACTATTTACAAATGTATTCCTGAGGTCAAAGTTGATTTTGCAAGAGGTCTTTCACCAAATCAGTTTTGCTGCCATCTGCTGTGTCCAGAGAGGGCAGCGATTCGACAGCCTCCCCCCTCTGCATGCCAAAGTGTCCTTGGGAAAGATACTTAACTCCGAATTGCCTGTGATGGCTGTGCTGTCCATAGATGCACTGCATGAATGTGTGGGTGAATGGTTGCATGGGAATGAAACTGTACTGTTGAGCACTTTGAGTGGTAATCTAGAATAGAAAAGTTCTATATAAATACAGACCATTTACCATTTGTTCAATTAAAATATTTCTGTCATAGGTAGCAAGCGGTTTCCCCACTTTTCTTTTTTCTACCACATTCTTCTCACCAGCTTCTCGGCTCTAAACCATAGTAAGGAGACCTCTGGTATTACGCTAGCTACTTGGCTTCTTGAGGGTAACAATAAAACAGTCCAGACCAGTTCTGAAGTAGAGAACGGGTCACGTCACTGCAGAACCCAGAGCCGGTTTGAGTTGAAAAGTAAGTGTTGGTCTTAATGTTACCTTTTTGATGGGTAGAATTCTGAGAATTTAAGGACAACAACTGTCTTCGAGAGCAGTTGTTTAACAGTGGCACAGTTAAAAAAAACCTTGACAATAATCAAACGAGCTTGTGAATAATTAAGACAAAACAGCCAGCAAAAGCAGAAGAACACTGTGGTTTGTGGATTTATCATTTGTACATCTACCTTGCATGAACTTTGAAAGGCCATAAGGAGCCTTGGCTGAAAACGTCTACAGTGTCACTCAAGTAATGATAAAATAACAGCAACAATACGTGTTTTTCATCAGAGCTCACGAATGGCAATATGTTCTTAGCATCACTAAATCTCATCAATTACTCCAGGTTGCTCTCAGGCTCTGTTTGTCAGAGGCCAAGCTGAATAATTCATGTTTCATCTTATAGATCTGAGTCAAAACAGCAGCCATGTGTTTTGCAGATCATTAACAAAGTCTTCTGTAATTTTGGTCGGCGTCTAGGGAGGCCTGATGCCTGCGGCTACATTTTAGCCCCAAACAAGTTAGTGCTTTGGTGTCATCAGCTGAGCAGAGGAGACACAGAAACTCTGTGCCACTAACAATTAGCATCCTTGGCGGGTGAAGTCTATCACATTGGTTTTGTATTAAGTACATATAATGCTGACTTAATCTAAAGCTGGGAACGTAATATAACTAATTCAAGCTTTTGGGGAAACTTTGACCAGACCAGAGAATTAACACTGGAATAACACTGGTGTCCAAGTAAGACACTCTGCAGTTTCTACAGACTTTGTCCACCTGGCCTCTTAGAATATGGTCCGTAGAAATCAAGGAGAAGTCGTTGTGCGAACACAGCAGGGGGTCCTCCGCTGGATTCACAGAGAGCGAGTGGGGGTTAATGACGCTTCTAACTCGCAAAAATAAAAAATCTCACGGTGAAAAAGCTTATCACACACATATAAGAAACATGAAGATGTCGAGACAGTTTGTGGTAGTAAGAGACGACCACAGTGTCAAGATGCTGTAAAGTTAATCTAGCCTGAATAATGCGCAGGATTTTACCTTGAGGTCGTGTCTGAAAACCACAGGTGATTCAGACCTGTCAATTCGATATCAACATAGCTGTCCTCCAAGCTGTCTCTCCTCAAGGACGCTTCTAGCAGTTGTCAGGCATTGCACATATATATATTTTGTGGGTGAGTAGCTTTGATGAGGGGGTCAATGGGAGGGGTTGGGATGTGTCATTTACATATTTTCAAAGTGTAGGCTGTTCTTACTAGATTTTCCACAATAACCAAACCTACTTTAAGGGTTTAGACCGAAAAAAACATGAATGCTAAGATAACCTAACGATCAAAGTCTATAACATCTTGAAGAATCTCTCTCTTATTTTATAGCTCACCTCTATTTGAAAACATCACAGTCAACCCATTGAAGATGATTGCACAAATGTGTGCTTCTTTCCATGTATTTTGTCTGTTATTCTTTATCTTGATGTTGGACAGCAGCGGTAATCCTTGAGTAGCATCTGTGGAGAGTGTGTTAGGTAGCCCAAAAACTTAAAAACACTGTACAAGAAAAAAATTATCTTAGTTTAGTGAAAAAGAAACCCTGAAAAGACTAAGTAAAGCATCACTGTATTTGTCTTGCTCAGGACAACCTGCAAAACAATAAGTTTGAGAATATTGGCAAGATTAAAAATTATGAAAGCTTCAAACATCCATGATATTAAAGATTTATTTTAAGAAATTTAAGTGTACACACACAACACACACACACACACACCTCTGTTTCTGTCAGTATGTCTCCACAGACACAGCAGGCAACTTCCATAATCTCCAAACACTCCACTTGTATCTTCCAAGTTGCTTTGTGTAGTTCTTCGTATATATCTATTTCCCTTTGTCTTTCTTTCAGTCTCTCCCTCCCACACACGTATTTCCTCTCAATTCTTTTTTTCATGGCTGTAAACAAAGCTGCTAAAGAAAGGAATGGTAATCTTTTCTCCCTCTCCTTCCCCTTTTCTTTATTTCCTGTTGTCCTCTCTGACTCCGCAACTATGAATTAAACATCAGGACAGCAGTCTGCGCTATTGCAACCGCTGCTGATGGGACAGTGGACCCACTTTCTGTATGCAGAGATATATTTCATGCAAGAGATGAAAACTTGTTTCCAAAGCACATACAGTACAGGACAGAGGGAGAAGATATTAAGATATTAATAGCTACAACTTTTTTATCACACGCCTCTTTATCCCTCATATCTCCTGCTGTCGTCATCTCCCTCAATGTGCTCACAACTGCTATCATCAGCCATGGATGCTCAAAGAATGTCCCGTAGCAAACAGATCAGTATGCGTTGCACAATTGGCTGCATCTTCCTGAAGGGCCTCAATTTACTCTATTTCAATGTGCTTTTTTTTGTGCAGATGCTGGCCCTGTGCACAAAAGGGGAGGGGGTTAAATATATGATTAAGCCAGCCCTGGGTCAGCTAAGAGTGTTTTATAGCTCAATGTCATGACTATGATCCAAACCTAGGTCCATGTCTTTGTAACATTACATTTGATCCGGTTAGTTTTAGTTTTACATTGCAATTTAAGGACCTTCTGTGTGATATAAGAATGTCAACATCTACGTATCCTGTGTCTATACTTCAATCATTCAATCAATAAAATTGTATTCGCATAGCCTAACCACAATTCGTTTCATGAGTCTTAAAGGGATAATTCATCGAATAACGAAAATGAACTCATTCAATTCACCACTGTGCCGATGGAGGAGTCGGTTGAAGTGTTTGAGTCCACAGGGGTAAACAGCATCGCAACAAAATCCAATACAATGGAGGTAAATGGTGAACACGTCTACAAGCAGAAAAAAACAACTGAAAAAACTTCAAATCGAGCATTCAAATTCGAGTTGAAATGGCATCATTTACACCATGTTTTAGTCTAAATGTCCTCTTTGATCGTCCTCTATAGCCAAGTTCACGTTTGCGTTTACTCAGCAGTGACTGCAGCTATGCAGTCACTGCTGAGTATCGCTGATGTCGCCATGTGTCCTTTGGGCGAGACTACTGAGGCATCTATACATTTTTTTATATTATTAATATTTTTTAAGATGCCACACATGAATATGTTTTTAATATGTTCATTATCTGGAGCATGGTTTTGCATATACAGATTTTAAATCCATCAGAAATTGAGATAAGATTTCTCTAAGGCCAGCTTAGCTTAAAATGAAGACGTGACTATGCGTGAATGTCACTTAATGATCATCGAACTTCAAAGCATACAAAACAAGAGTATTACTTCTGTCTTGAAGCATTACCCCTTTACAACCGTAATTAGCACAAATAGCCAGTTAGGAGGTGTGACACACTGGGAGACTTCACGTTCGTTTTCATATTTGCATTATTTAACACTAAAGCTGCTGATTAAAAGTTGGAACGCAGCCTGGTCCTATATCCCCCAGTATGCCATCCAGAGGGCAAAGTGACAAATCATCAACACAAGTCGCTCTTATCAGTGTTGGCATCTCTCTTTTGCACAGATTTCCCGTTGATGTGGGTACGCAGTGTGAGGAACACACTGAGCTGCTGTCTCAGTCTCTGGAGCTGCATAATGTCTGTCCATAATCACAATATATTTTTCCTAAGCATAGAACTCTAATAAGGATGTTAATGTGCCTAATTAATGCACTAATTAGCAAAAACTCCTATGTCGACAGACTGTATTTGTTTCCACATAATACGTTAGCAGAATTAATATGGAGTGAATTTTCAGTTTTGTAATTAGCATAAATATATTTCAGTGCTTTAAATGTCAGGCAGACAAGTTGGAAGCGGCACAGTTTGAAGTTTGTCACTTATTGTTTTAAAAGGTTTGGTTCACACAAATGCCAAAACATCACTTACTCCTTTAACACTTTCAGTAAGGTAGTTTATTTTTCTCCTGTGAGGGCGTTGGAAACATAACCCTTAACCACTATATGGAATGAAACAGGAAGTTTGAGGTCCGGAAATGTCGTTAGCGGACGTTAGCGTACCAATAACAGCCAAGAGCTATCCGTAGGCTCTCCGCCAAGCCAAAATCAGAGGCGCACGAAAAGCTCTCCTAGGCGCTCGGAGTGGGCGTTTCTCTGTCCATTTCCGTCTGTCTCAGTCAAAACGGAGAAGCATACATCGCCCTTAAGCTGGGGATCATCTGATTGAAGATTAGGTTGATTTGCTCCACTTGCATAGTTACCAAGATTGAAACCGAGAAAGTTGTGTCGCACATTAACACAACGACAGGCATTACCTTGGAAAAGATTAAGCCCTGATTAGGCAGATTGGATACAATACCACTGCCATTATGTCAGCTTGAGACAGCACACTTAAATTAGACTTACAACATTTGCTCAACAACCAAAACTGTGTTACATCTTGGGTTTTACATCCAAGAGTTGTAGACAAGGCTTAAGCTCATAGTCTGTTCTTCATTTCATGGTAGAACTAATAGGTATCAAAGAGACTTTGTCCTGTGGAATACCAAAATGACTAATTTGTGCTGTGTGTGGATTATAATGCTGTTGTGAGATCCCTGAAGCTTTAGGCAGAACATCAGGTACCTGTAGCTCCTCTTTATGCTCTAAATTAATTCCATAGTTCCTCATTGAGATAAGAGGTTAACCTAGGGTTAATGGGGGTGGGGGGTGTGGGTGGAGGGTGTACATCTGGAAAAAAACGAGCTTTAATTGCTGAGAAACCAAACAGCAAACAGAAATACACTGGAGATGATTCACATTTTTTATTTTTTCAGAACGCAAACTTTCCTATCTCCTGCAGAACAGCATTCATCTCTGGTTATCCCCTGTCACTTCGGAATTGTGTGAATGACTGCATATGGAGGAAATGAAAGGCCATTTTACAGCTATCAAGCACAATCACACTTCAGCATCAGCTTTTTACTTGAACAGTGTTGAGGAGCGTTTAATGTCCTTTGATACCCTCAATAACAGGAAGAAGGAATCATTTCAAACATGAACAAATCTTGATTCAGTATTAATTCAACCAGACCAATCTGATGTGATTGGCTGGCTTCCATCCCGGCCACCCACACTCATTGAATGTATTCCTCTCTCCACCTCCAGAAAATTTAGGCCAGTGCTCATGTTGCGGTCACATGTAATAGAGGACATTAGAACAGCTGCAATCACCATGAACTGTCAATGTATAATTACTGTCTGTATTATCCACTTTAAAAGTAGCACCTACTGTCAAGTGGTGAGGCGGGAGAGGAGTGAGGCTCTCAGAGAGAGCTGAGACTTAAGGCCTCTGTATGCTTCTCCGAGTCCGTCAAGGACGGACGGACGGACGGATCGGACGGACACTTTTTGATTTATAGTCGTGCGAGCCTTTTTGTACTGAAAACAATTCACCGCCAGACCGTTAGGCTACCTCATGAGGTGTGTAGAAGAAGTCCATGCTGGTTTATTGACTTCCTCCCGGCGTGTTATACACAGCGAACGATGGCAACTAACAGACAAAGGCTGTTGATGGCGTGACAGTTTTTGCTTAAATAAAGTGACACCCTGCGGGTCATAATGTTTATTTTATCGTGTCGTAGCGCAGCGGTTCCCCGGTCTTGTTTCCGAACTGCGTTGCTATTTCCACAGCTTGAAGCTACACGGAGGCAGCTAGCTCCACCCTCCCCCTCCCCAGCTTCCACACACAGTCAGCAGGGACTCCCGATACTAACTACTACCAAGTGTTTACACCTGACGGTGTTTGAGAAACAGTGTCATGACAGCCGTTTATTATTATTAAAGTCAGGGGGTTTTTGCACAGTTACCACCGCAGTTAGCATAGGGGCTAGCGCCGTTATGATAGGGCTTTATAACCGTATGTGACCGTACACACATGCCGTTAGTGCTCTAACCAGCCACCGTCAGCCGGACATCTCCGCTTGCTTATCACACTTGTCACATTAATCGTAGAACCGTAGTTGTGTTTGGGTTTATTGCACTATAGGGAAGGAAACAGGAAGTTTGAGGTCCGGAAATGTCATTAGCTGACCAATCACAGCCAAGGGCTATCCGTAGGCTCTCCGCCATGCCGACGTGAAGTTAGAAAAATCAGAGGTGCACGAAAAGCTCTCCGAGGCGCTCGGAGTGGGCGTTTCTCTGTCCGTGTCCGTCCGTTTTTGAAAAAACGGAGAAGCATACAGAGGCCTTTAGGTTAAGAAAAACTTTCAAGGGCAGATGGAGGAGAACCTGGGGAGCTACGGAAAGTCAAGGGCTCCCACATGAGCACTGCTGTATTATGCCCACTACTGCATATTTGATGCATATTTGTTGACTTGCAGAGTAATGTTTTGATGCTATTCCATAGCTATATCCCATTCATTATGTATGTTTCTAGAAACCAGTCAAGTGAGTGAAAAAAACACCTCTCGCCACAAATGTGCTTGCATGCATTTTTTTGGTATTTTCCAGGACTACACTGTATCTCAACGGCGATTGGGTCTTCACCATAAGTCAGTCAGTATTAGATATGCCAGTTCAGCAACAGTTCCAAGCATGCATTCGACTATGGGTAAGCATGCCTGAAGTGAGTCTGCATGGTCTAGAGTAGGGATTGGTTATATTGTGGCGTTTGCGGCCCGACACTGCGGGGCTAACTAGCGGAATGAAGAGGACACAGAGTGGCTGGTGTTTAACCGGAGAACCAGGATTTATTGACCTTTCTGTACAACTAACTCCCGGGGTTGGAGGAGTGCCCAAAAACAACAACATAGCGAACCCAAAAACCTGGCTGTCTCCGCCCCCTCCCCCAACTGGCCTATCAGGCTGAACTAGGGCAACTCCTTCCCCCCACAAACTCCCCATCAGTCCCCCCCATAGTCCTGCTGGGTCGCTACACGGCCCCCCCCTCTAATTCCTCGTCCCTGAGGAAGATTATAGTCTTGAAAGCGACCCGGAAGTCGCCGTTCCCTCTGCGACCTCCTTACTCCACCATCCAACAGAGGAGTTCCCGTCGTTGCAGCCGTACTCCTCGGCACTACAGCTCCAAGCGGCGTCACTTCCTCCCCTTGAGGCATATTCTGTTGCCGCCTCGGTGGTGTCCTCCTGTGGCGAGGTGACCTGACCCGCGCCCTGGGAGTCGTCACAGGGAAGGCGGGCTGCTGAGTCCCCCGGTATGGTGCCATCCTATCCCTGTGCAGCACGACTGTGCGGCCTCTGGGAGCCAGTCTGACTCTATACACAACCTCACCAACTCTCTCAGCCACATAGCAGGGCCCAACCCATTTGCTGTCCAGCTTGGGGCAACGGCCTCTTACCCTCTTAGGTCCATACACCCAGGCGAGGTCCCCAGCCTGGAAGTCCTGCCCCTTACTGTGCATGTCATAGCATCGCTTCTGACGAACCCCTGCCTGCTGGGCCTGGTGTCTGGCGAATCCGTGGGCCGTTTCCAGGCGGTCCTGTAACTGCCTGGCATACTCCGGGCCAGCCATGGCATCTGGTGCATCGGCCGGTCGTCCGTAGGCCAGCTCTGGCGGCGTTCTGAGCTCCCTGCCCAACATCAACAATGCAGGAGTACAGCCAGTGGACTCTTGGACTGCACTGCGGCACGCCATGAGGATGAGGGGTAGTTGCAGGTCCCAATCACTCTGATCCGGAGCGGTGGTGAGGGCTAATTGGGCGCCTAAGGTCCGCATGAAGCGCTCCACCAACCCGTCACTCTGAGGGTGAAGTGGGGTGGTTCTGGTCTTCCGGATGCCAAGTTGGCTACACATGGCGGCGAATACATGTGATTCAAAATTCCGCCCTTGATCAGAGTGGAGCTCCGAGGGTGTTCCAAAGCGGCAGAACATTCCTTGCACCAAGGCTTCGGCCACGGTTGTGGCTTCTTGGTCAGGTAGGGGGTATGCTTCCATCCACTTTGTGAAGTAGTCGATGGCGACCAGCACGTACCGGTTCCCTCTGCTGGTACGGGGAAGTGGGCCCAACACATCGACTGCCACCCTGTCCATCGGTGCCCCGACACGGTGCTGCTGTAGAGGTGCACGGGACTGACCTTGGGGCCCTTTACGGGCGGTACATGAGTCGCAGCGGCGACAGTAGTCCTCAACATCTCTCCTGCTCTGGCCCCAATAGAATGCCTGCCGTAGTCGTCTCAATGTCTTTGTCACCCCAAAGTGACCTACTCCGGGGGATCCGTGATGTGCCTCCAGCACTTTGTCCCGGAGGTCCTTTGGCACGACCACCTGCCAGCGTGGCTCCCCAGTGGCTGGCTCACGCCAGCACCTCTTCAGAACTCCTTCCTGCAGCTCTACCCCAGGCCATTGGGACCACAGGCCTCTGATTGTGGCCGACTGGGCCACGACATCTTCCCAGGGCGGCCGGTTGTCTGTTTCCAGCCACCCCATGACTGTTTTAAGGTCAGGATCCACGGTTTGTAGTCCAGCCCAACCCCTAACATCCTCGGGTAATAGGGCTCGACAGATCACTTCCCCTGTCTGTAGGTTAGCTGCCTCCCGTTCTTCTTCCCGGTCACAGTGGTGACAGTCTGGGGCACACGGTCGGCGTGAGAGGCTGTCTGCATTTGTGTGACTCTCACCGGCTCTGTGTTGTATGGTGAATTGAAAGGCCTGGAGTTGTTCGATCCATCTGGCGACTTGTCCTTCAGGCTCTTTAAAGGACATGAGCCACTTCAAAGCAGCATGATCAGTGCGAATGGTGAATGGAAGACCGCAGAGGATGTGCTTGAAATGGTTTACTGCATCAATCACTGCCAACAGTTCCTTGCGCGTGACACAATAGTTCCTCTCCGACTTATCCAAGGTACGACTGTGGTAAGCAACAACCCGCTCTCCGTCAGGGGTCAGCTGTGAGAGTACAGCGCCAAGGCCGGTGTTACTAGCGTCTGTATCAAGGATAAATGGCAACTCTGTGTTTGGTGCAACCAGCACTGGATCCTTACATAAGGCCTGCTTCAGCTCGTGAAAGGCTGCATTCTGTTGTGGCCCCCATTCGTACGGTGTGTCTTTGCGCATTAAGACGAACATGGGGGCAGCTACAGTAGAGAACCCAGCCACAAAGCGCCTGTAATAGGATGCGAGTCCTAAGAACGATCTCAGCTGGTGGATGTCAGTAGGGGTAGGCCAATCCCTGACGGCTGCTACCTTATCAGGCTCCGTCATGATGCCAGCCCCACTGATCCTGTGGCCCAAGAAGGAGACCTCTTGCCGTAGGAATCTGCACTTCCCCGGATGAAGCTTCAGTCCTGCACGCTTAATCCGCTCCAGTGCCTCCATCAGGCTCCCCTAATGCCGAGTCAAAACATGGTCCATGGACAAGGACATCATCCAGGTAGACAAGGCAGCGTTCAGGGGGCATATCCACCAGGACCTTTTCCATCAGCCTTTCAAATGTGGCTGGGGCGTTGCATAGCCCAAATGGCATGGTGGTGAACTGCCACAAGCCACGTCCCGTGGTGAAGGCGGTCTTGGCTTTGTCCTCTGGGGCCATGGCCACCTGCCAATACCCACTCTGGAGGTCCAATGAGGAGAACCATGCTGAACCAGCCACGTGATCGAGGGACTCGTCTATCCGCGGCAGTGGGTAGGAGTCTTTCACAGTTCTGTCATTCAGTGGTCGGTAGTCGACGCAAAACCTTGAGCCTCCGTCCTTCTTAGGAACCATTACGACTGGTGACACCCACGGACTCTCTGATGGCTCAATAATGCCGGCGTCCCTCATCTCTTGTATCATCTGCTCAGCAGCACCTTGGCGGGCTTTGGGCAATCGTCTAGGCCGCTGGCGGATTGGCTGGGCATCCCCTGTTTTAATAAAGTGTTGGACCAAATGTGTTTGGCCAACGTCGTTGGGGCCAGTGGCAAAACTGTGTCGATACTCATACAGGAGATTCCATAACCTATCCTGTTGCTCAGAGTTTAGGCCTTCCCGACTGTTCTCCCAGATGCCTCTGACAGTTTTACCGGCTGATGACTCTTCCCCAGAGATGGGGACCACACTTGCAATCCGTATGACAGCATGGGGGTGTGACTGGGCGCATGTGTCTGGTTCTGGGGGTATGAGGTTGTCAGACATTGTAAGAGGGCTTTCTGCGAAAGGGGCCTCCCATTGTGGAGGACATGGTGGGTCCCCCTCTGCATCCCCGTTCTCACCAACCTTGTTGGCCATTTCGGGAGTGTGGAGATCATTCAGGAAGGGAATGGACGTCCCGTCTTTGAACGTTACGGTACGTGCTCTGAAGTCTAGTGAAATCCCTGCCGCACACAGAAAGTCCATTCCCAGCAAACAGTCCTCTTTTATTTCAGCGACCCAGACTGGTTGGCAGGCTGAGTAGGTCTCTATTTCGATCAGAGCCTCCCACCTCCCCAGCATGGGAGCCTTTCCCCCGGTAACTGTGGTGAGTTGAACATCGGTTGCTTGCGTTTGGGTTCCGGCAGGCACGAGGTCTGGGTGTAGGAGCGACGCAGTTGATCCTGTATCCAGTAGGGCTTTGGTCCATTGGCCATTAACCAACACAGGCACTCTACAGCAGTCGGCGGTGAGTGCGTTATGGGGAAGAAGAGCATGGTTGACAGGGTGGTGAGGCGCTTTTGCAACAGGTCGTGTGTCATTGTCTTTGGGGAGCGAAGGGTGGCTCGGGTCGCTCCCCTTTACACCGAGCCCTGAGCGTTTCCCGGCTCGTGCAGGGCAGAATCAGGCACTGTACAAAGGCGCCATGGGTGACCTCTTTGGTGGCATTTCCAGCAGACTTGGTTCTGTCGGTCGTCCGGCGACATCGCTTTGCGTTCGTAGCCCGTTGGGTACGAGGTAGGTCCAGGAGGCTGAATGGCTTGGGTCTTAGGCCGTACAGAGACCTGTCTGGGTTGGTAGTCCAAGCCTTCTGTGAGTATGTCTTCGACTGCCAATGCTTTCTCTAGTGCTGCCTCCAAGGTCTGTGGGTCAGCGAGTCGGACTTGCTGACGCAATGGGAGGGGTAAGAGGCCGCGAATGAAGGCTTCCTTAGTTAACACCAAGCACGTTGCGTCATCAAAATCAGGAAATCCCCTTTTTGCGAGGTAACGCAGCTCAGCCGCAAACACTCCTAATTTTTCTCCGGATCCCCGCACTCGTTCGTTGAACCTCTGCCTCATCACAACTGCAGGAGTGGTGCTCCCAAAACGGCTCTTTAAGGCCCTAAATATAGCTTGTGGATTTCCTAGGTCGGCTGTGGTCACATCCAACAGTACTCTTCTTGCCTCCCCTTCTAGTGCTGAGACTAATTGAACGGCCTTTTCAGCCGGGGACCATTCATTGGCTGCCGCTAGCAGCTCAAACTGGGCGCAGTATGTTTCCCAAGATGTCAGGCCGTCATAACGTCCCAATTTTATGCGGCTGCCCCTGGGGACGGGGTTTGGGCCTGGTTTTTGGAGAGTACCCAAGGCAGCAGTAAGTGCAGTAGTCAGAGCCGGAACCAGGTCAGCTAGTCGGTTAGCAACAGCCATGGAACTAACAGGGGCTACGATGGGGGGGCTACACCCGTCAAGCCTCTCGCTAGGGAAAGTAGCTGCCTCCGTACCTTCGTCGGACTGGGGGTTAGACTTGGAATATGGTACGTCGAGGGGAACCTTAGCATTTCTGTCAGGAGCAACTGTTGCATAAGCATTGGTAGCTTTATTAGCATCAGTATGGTTCCCTGCTTCATGTGGTTTAATAACACAGCCCTGTGATTCCCCCATCATGGACATTATGCTGCCTCTAGAGTTATTAAGGAAATGTCCAAAAGCACGCTCCATTGCCATGCTCATTCTTTGCATGAAGTCATCTTCTATTTGAGCTGTAATGTCTTTTTGTAACTCTGGGATAGACCTTGGTTGACCATCCACTTTACCCTGACGATCTTTCGGCGCGGTGACGTCATCGTCGTCTGTTTGGTTGAAGTCCGGTCTGCACGCATGTTTGTTTACCTCTCTCTCAACGGCGCGTGGCCCGGCCGTCGCGGCAACATGGAACGGGCTTCTCTTCACAAAATCGGGGACTTCAGTCAGCAAAGTGGCGAGTGGTGAGTCAGACCTCTCTTCTTTTCTCCTTACAGCTTGGCTTGCATCAGTTGGTTTTCTCATTGGTGTGTCCGGCGGAGTGTATAGGTTAAACAGGTCGGACCCTCCGATTCCTCCTTCAGCCATCTCGGTCCTACGGTAGCCGCTAGCGGTGGTAGCGGCTAGCGGTGGTAGCGGTTAGCGGTGGTAGCGGCTAGCGGCTAGCGGTGGTAGCGGCTAGCGGTGGTAGCGGCGGTAGCGGCTAGCGGTGGTAGCCCGCGCGTGTGAGGGGAATGGAGGCTTGGCAATCCCACTTCTGACACCAGTGTGGCGTTTGCGGCCCGACACTGCGGGGCTAACTAGCGGAATGAAGAGGACACAGAGTGGCTGGTGTTTAACCGGAGAACCAGGATTTATTGACCTTTCTGTACAACTAACTCCCGGGGTTGGAGGAGTGCCCAAAACAACAACATAGCGAACCCAAAAACCTGGCTGTCTCCGCCCCCTCCCCCAACTGGCCTATCAGGCTGAACTAGGGCAACTCCTTCCCCCCACAAACTCCCCATCAGTCCCCCCCATAGTCCTGCTGGGTCGCTACAATA
>JBAMIH010000388.1:0-15000 GCA_038501795.1 Pseudopleuronectes americanus | reverse complement strand
ATGTCAGCGCTCCCTCAGCAGTGAGAGAAGTCGATGACGTCTTCCATCTCACACAAAGACACCGACGACCCAAAGTCCGTAAAGCGATGCCTGAACCCAAACCCGAATGCGGGGTACAGAGGCTCTGTGAACGTGGATTTAAATGTGTGGAGATGGATCAGTGCCTCAGAGGTCACTTTGTAGAAGGACAGAATGCCGGCCTGAAAGTCCAGGTAGACCGCCACTCTGTCCGAGGCCGGAGAGAACCGAGTCCGAAGGTGAGTAATCTTGTTTTCGTGCTGGACAGAGTAGACACCGTAACTCTGACAAAGAAGCGCCCAGGAGTGGTGGTTCAAACCAAGACAGCTGTCGGCCCCCTCTCCTTTCCGTATGATTCCTTTGTACGTCACTGCAATGTAAACCGGGCCTTTCCACTTGACCTCCCAGTAACAACGACCAGTCAGTCCAGTGCTGCCCAGCACCTGCAGCCAGCAGTCGAATCTCTCCGGGTGGGGACGGTACGGCTGCTTCTCGTCTACGGCGGTTGCCGTCCTGCAGTTGTCAGAGAGCTTGAGGTTTTCCTGCGCCGTGTTTTCATCCAGGACGAGTTCACAGACGTCTGATGGACAAGACGAGAAACAGAGGCAGTTCATCAACACGTCTGATGTGGGAATTCAAAGCAGCAGTTCTACATTTTGTGATATGCAGGAGAGGATATAAACCCTGTTGTACGGGACTAAAAAGTCAAAGAACAGATAAATACGGTAAACTTACATTTCTTGAAACCATGCGTCAGTCTTTGCTCTCCACAAAACTCGAGGCTGCAGGAAGAAACAGAGTCCTGATCAGACGAGGAATCGTCCGGTCCTGTTCAGTAAGTGTTTGTCACTGTGAGTTCATACGTGAGAGTTTCCAGTGGATAGTTTGGATCCTTCAGTAGAGCGGTCAGCACCTTCACCCCCGAGTATCCGGGATGATTGAAGCTCAGGTCCAGCTCTTTCAGGCTGGAGTGGCTGGTCCTCAGGGCCGAAGCCAAGGTGGCGCAGCCTTTCTCAGAGACCATACAGCCTGACAGCCTACACACACACACACACACATGCACACACAAACACACACACACACACACACACATAGGAGTGTCCACCAGCTTTTGACGGTCATCAGATGAAGAAATTAACGAATACCTACCTGAGACTTTGCAGGACACAGTTTGGACTCCCCAGTCCAGCACAAAGCAGCATCACTCCTGAATCCTGCAGGTCGTTGTCACTAAGGTCCAGTTCCTTCAGCTTAGATGAGTAGGAGCTGAGAACCGAACCTAGTTCTTCACAGATGTTGTCTGATAGATTGCAGCTGCTCAGCCTGAGAAGGTATTGGTCAGATCAAACTGAATAAATAAACAGATAAAAGCTGAGGATTGTAGTCTTCTGTCTACTTACAATGATTTGTTGGAGGCCTTGACCACTGGTATCAGCCTGAGGAGACCCTCCTCTGAAGGTGAGTATTTCTTCAAGTCAAACACCTCCAGCGTGTCTTCCGACGACAGGAGGATGAAGACCAGTGCCGACCAGTGAGCAGGAGAAAGATTGCTTGCAGACAGACTTCCTGAACTCAGGTTCTGTTGGATCTCCTTCACCAAGGAATCGTCTCTCAGCTCATTAAGACAGTGGAATAGATTAATGCTTCTCTCTGGGGATGTATTGTCCCTTATCCTCTTCTTGATGGACTGGATCGTGGGTTGATGGTTGGTCTGAGGGAACCCTTTGGACGTATTCAACAGACGTTTTAGAAGATCCTGATTGGTCTGCAGGGAAAGGCCCAGGAGGAAGCGCAGGAACAAGTCCAGCTGCCCATTTGAACTCAGCGCTTTCTGAATTGCAATCTCGTGGACCTCAGTTATGGGTTTTCTCCTGCATAGCGTACACAGATCTCCCACTTTCAGCTTCTGGTCCGACAGTACGTTCTTGTTGTTGTTAATGAGTGACATCACAACATGCAGGGCAGCCAGATACTCCTGAAGGGTCAGATGAACAAAGCGATACATCTTCCCCTTATCGTTGTCCTTCCACTTGCGCACCTCATTAAAGACTTCTGTGAACACTCCAGTGTTCCGTGACACTTTGAGTAAATTAATGCCACTGTCTTTCAGATCTGTCTCGTAGAAGAGGTTGCCCTTCTCCAAACGGTTGAATGCTAGTTTCGCTAAGGACTTGATGTACCTGATGCTCTTTTTGCTCTTTTTTGAGCCACATCTCTCTTCTGTCTGCTTGATTTGATACAGCAGGAATACTGTGTACATCTCTGTCAACGTTGTGGGCAGATCTATGTTCGCTTGGCTTTTCAAAACATCCTGTAAAACTGTGGAAGTGATCCAGCAGAAAACTGGGATGTGACACATGATGAAGAGGCTTCTTGACGCCTTGATGTGGGCGATGATTCTGCTGCCTTGTTCGGGGAATTTCTTCTTGAAGTACTCCTCCTTCTGTGGGTCAGTGAAGCCTCTCACCACTGTCATTCTTTTGATAAAATCCCGATGGATCTGACCGGCGGCTGCAGGTCGTGTGGTTATCCACACCCGGGCAGAGGGAAGCAGGTTCCCACTGATCAGGGCAGTCAGCAGAACCTCCACTGAGGTCGACTGTGTCACATCAAAATCAACCGGCTGAGGTTCACGTTGCGTCAAATCCATCTGAAGGCGGCTTTCATCCAATCCGTCCAACACAAACAGAAGTTTATATTGACTGTTGTTAAAGTCGCAGTTTCCTGAGGCCTGTAGTTCAGCAAAGATACGGTTCAGATCTTCGTCGGTGATGTCTTTGGTTTCCCAGATACTTCGATGAATCAGCTTTGCCAGGCTGAACCTTTCCCCCCTCAGTTGATTCAGTTCACTGAAGCTAAAGGGGAATATCAGATGCACATCTTGATTTTTCCTTCCCTCGGCCCAGTCCAACACAAACTTTTTCACAAGGATTGTTTTGCCAATTCCTGCAACTCCAGTCGTCAGCACTGTTCTTAAGGGTTTACCAATGGGACTTTTGAATATGTCACTGGGGTCGATGGTTTTCATTGCTGCCGTCCTGCAGTTCCTGATCAGCATGATCTCATGCTGTTCGTTGATGTGCATTTCCCCCCCCGTCTGTGATGTACAGCTCTATGAAGATGTCCTTCAGGCACTGCTCTTCTGTCTTCTCGGCCATACCCTCTTGAACACACATGAACCTGCCCTTCAAATTCTTCTGTATCGTGCGTTGAAACTGTTCGATCTGGTTTTTTAGAGGCTGAAGCTCTTGCATCTCCACATCTGCAAGAGACAAAATGACCAAATCACCTGAAGTCACCAGACCGGTGGTTGTGAGACACTTTAAATCCAGTTTTCTCACATTTCAATTAATTAAGATTCCTGATCTCTGCCTGTAAAGCCAGATCTGACCCAAGGTCTATCAGCACAGTGAGCGTTACTGTGACGTCACAGAATAACTTCTGCACAACAGTCACCAAAAGATCACGGAGGGTTTGACCCACTGATCCAGATCCATGACGCTCAGCCTCATGGAGCTTTCACCTGTCACCTTAGGTGTGTTTCTTTTTACTTTCACTCCTTGCTATGACCCAGTCTTGATCCAATACTTTGACCCACTAGGCTTCATGTGGCATCCGACAGTCAACTGGATTAGAAACGGACACAACCAGACTTTTAAGAAAGATCTGCAGAAACATCTTCCTCTGCTCGTCATGTTGGCCTCACAAAGAACATCTTTACCTTCAAGTCTGCTGCTGCTGGCTGGACGGAGAGGAAGAGGAGGAGCCGGTGGTGGGATTGAGGAAGCTCCTGTGTCTTATTACAAAAAACAAGATGCTTTTTTCTTTGCAATTTACAGTTAATGTTATACCAAGATTTAGCGTTTTGAAGAATATCTCCTTTCTTTCCACGTGTTACCTTTTAGTTCTGAGCTCCTGTCTGACAGCTTCTGGGCCAGGTCATACATGTTCATCTTCCTCAAAACCGTCTCGGCCAGCTCCACGGCGTGATGGGCGTATGTCTGCACCATCAGTGTCACCGTTTCCCGCCGGTCCGCCTTCTCCATCTTGTACCACGGGATCTGGCTAAAGCCTCTGTAGATCTCCGGCAGCTGCAGGTGCCACCTGAAGGCCTCAAAATCGTCATGTCCCAGCATCTCCAGGGTTTCCAAGAGCAGTTCCTCAACCGTCACCATCGCTGCTTCCTGATTGGATCAGATAATCGTTTTCCACTTTTCTAATGGGTTCCATACAGAGTCATGTTTTCTAAGTCTTAGCAAAACCAGCGTTTATCTCCGATAGTGCTTTTGTTCAATTTTTCAACACTTCCTTGTGGGAGATTTTTGATTCATGGTTCCTCCTTGTGATTTCTCTGCAGAGCCACAGGAACATTACAGTGCTGAGCAGGAGCTTAATGATGATTGGTTGATATTCACTGTCATGGTGACGTGTTGCCTTCAAACAGATTCTGTCTGTGCTGTGTGAGTGGTGCTGTGTTACCAGGTGGGTTCAGGGGTGATCGTCTCAAATCTCAATCTTTATTCCCTCTTCATCTTGACAGGAACTTCAGGAAGATCCTAAAAAAAAGAAATCAACTTCAACTTAATTGTCACCATTATGGAAAATCCAAGGTGGGAAGTAACAAAGTACAAATACTTAGTAACATCCAGACAGATTTCAACCTAAATGGACAATAACACAGAAGATTCCTCGTTAACTCACACATACCAGAAGTCCCACAGCGTAAAATAGATGTATCTAGATGAAAGAGGCGAGAGAGAGAGTAAAGTATGTCGGAACAGGGTTTTTTTTTAAACCAAAGGCCTCCTCTTCGGCCTCTTCGGTAGTCAAAAGCCTGAAACCCGCATGTTCCTTTGTTCCGTATAAGACCAGAGCAAAGGAGACACATGTTTCAAATCTTATTGGTCACTCTGGGCCCATGACCTGTGAGGTCACAGGGCCAATATAAGGCCATTTCTCCCCCTCTTCTATCTCTCTTTCTGCAATCCCTCCAAGGAGAGAAGACTGTCCAGCCTCTCTTCCTGCATCGCCGAGGGGAGAAGCTGGGTTTCTCCAGCTCACGTCTTCTTTTTCCCCTTTTCACGGACAGGTAACACAACTGGGCTTAATAATAATACGAGGCTAAGCAAGACTGTGTATTCGATTCTGTGTGATGTTTATAAGTTTGATATGTATTGTGATATTGTGGTTACAAGTTATTTGAAGGTTAATGTTAGTTATGATCTTCACAGTCTTTCTTTGCATTTCACTCTACACTTTTTGTTTAACTTGGCACACTCAGACACACGCGTTACTCTTCACCTGATTAGCTCTGAACCCGCTACATGTCTTTAACATTCCAATAGGGGTGGTATTATCTTTTTGGCCAGCCGCCAGTTTGTAAGCACGCTGACTCACACAGACACACACACTCACATCAGCATCTTTGCTTAGTAAGTAAAACGTTAGTAATTTGTGTTTTTATTAGAGCTGTGAAAAATAACGCGTTAACGTGTTATGATTAAATTACAGGATTAATTCGTTAATTTTTTTAACGTATTTAACGCATGCGCAGAAGGATCTTCCAATTTACCCACATTTCCGCCCACTCTGCACTAGTGTCCGCTCTAATGCAGTCAGACGGCCGCTGCTACTCAAACAAACAAACATCACCTTCTGGATGGGAAGATCATGCTCCAAAAAAACAAAGATGGAACATTCAATAAAACCAAGGTGATATGCACACTCTGCGGGAAGACGTTATTGTTTCACCGGAGCAAAGCCGCTTAAAGTTTCACCGCAACACGTAGCATGAGTTGGTCCGCGAGGGGCGTTCAAGGGGAAAGCGCCAAACCAGCTTCACTCACAGGACACATTGTGCAAAAGAAGCGGTCAGCTTTACTGTCAGAGAATGTGAACAAGTTAGTTTGCCTCACCAACTGGCTGAAGAGAGACTAGCTAAGAGGGTCTTTAGAGGCATTAGATCGTGCCATGGTGTGGTGATTGGTTGTTTGACAAAAAAATTGAAAAATGTTCAACCATACTATAAAAACAATGGCTAAGAGGCCTAAATAATTTCTGTTTGATTTAAAAAGAAAAGAAAAAAGTTGTATTAACCCATACAATGGCTAAGAAGCCCGAATTCTGTTTAGGATGAATGTTCCATATGGAATAGCAAAGAGAACTGCAAAAGAACTGCTGAGTTAGAGCACCATTGTTTTGTTTATTTATGAATAAAAAAAGAAAACATGTTAAATGTATATATCTGTCTGTTGTCATAAATCTTTTTGTTCTCACAAAATATACCAAGAAAATTGGTAATGTGATTAATCCTGATTAATCCATAGAAACCTGTAATTAATTTGATTAACATTTTTAATCATTTCACAGCCCTAGTTTTTATACGTATTATATATTATATTCATAATAAATGCTTTTCTTTCACAAATGTTTTTTCATTAATGTTGCTTAAGTGAATCTTGCCAACCTCTACACTGTCAGGAACTCCATATCCTTCAACTTAGCTAACTCTCTACATGGTAATTTTGATTATAGTTATTCATTTAATTGTTAATCAGAGTTCCAAATTTGTAGTTAGTACTTTTGTGAGACTTAATCAATAAATTGGCTATATTTTCCCTTCCTTTGAAGGGTGGAGCCCCGAGGTAACTTCAATCAATTCAAGTTATGACTTTAGTATTAATATTTTATATTTTATTTTGATAACCAATTTTATTGAATGCCGAATGGCACACCATTCTATGTTATCGTGTTTGATGCATATTGCACAACAAGTATTGTGTGTGGTGTCTCACCTTTGTTACTATGATTACAGGCTATTTAAAGGTCAGAGAAAATCACTTATTCTAATATTGAAAATACAGTTTGTTTTCCTGTTGATTCTTTATTAAGGTTAAACTCTTGTTTACACCAAGACGTTTGCCAGCTCCTGTCAGCCAATTAGAATAATTTCTGTTGTCGTGATATAATCCAACTTTGACAAATAGTGAGGACTAAATACAATTAAAGTCACTTACTGAAGTTTGTTGTTTTCCAGGTGGAACTGAGTTTCTGTCTCTAGCAGCTCGAGCTGGTGGAAGTGACCATGTCTGTTTTTATATCCAGTCAAATGTGAGACTTTTCCTCCTCTGTCAATCTTCTTGTAAGAGTCTTATCAGCGTTTATAAGAACCAGTGCGTCACACTTCCAGTAATGAGTTGGAGCAAAGTCCTGAAACTACCTGACATCAACGCCCAGGTGGGAAATTCTTCTGAGTTATAAACCAGGGAGCAGCTTGTTAAGTTTCATATCTATAAGATACTCCATTATTTTCCTACAGGCCTTGAGCTAGACTGAAGGTTTCCTTCCTTGAACGTCTCCATCATTCTCTCTGCATGACGCTGCACTGAACCTCGTCTCGTCCATTTTCACCAGCTCTTCTCTTACTTCAGACTTTACAGCACCACAGAGTTTAGCACCTTCCACTCCACTTGCACGGCACCTGAGCCGGTCGACTTTTTATTCTTAGCATTGACTGTGGATCTCTTCAGTGTCCAAGTTGTTTTGATTGTTGTGTCTTTAGTTGCTTGTGTGTGTGATGTTTATCTCCCTCTGCTCCGTGTATCTGCTGATTACTGCTGACAGATTAATAGGGGCCTCAGGCTCCAGATAAAACATTAATCATCCATCAGCACCGACAGCTGATATTCTATATTAATAATCGCACACACACACTGTCTTCTGTGATTCTTCCTCTATGAGGAAGAACCAATTTGATCTGAACATTCCCACTTAACGCTCTGTGTCGTCTGCTGATTGGCTGAGAGACGCTGGCAGAACCACAAACCATCAACGTGCTGCAGGGCCTTTAAAACCACACAGTTTGTTCACTGCTTCTTTATTTTAATTATGTGATTTAAATACTAAAGTGAATCTATAAAGGAAAAGTTTAACATTTGAGGAAACACAGTTATTAGCGTTTGATAAGATTGATGCCACTCTGACTTGGACTGCATTTGCTTAGCTTAGCTTAGCACAAAGACTGGAAACAAAGGGAAACATTAGCCCACCCTCGTCTGAAGGCAATAAAAGTACCTTCACCTGAAATCATCAATAATTAACGTAATACTGAGAGATTTCAAACAATAATTATTCCTGAAGGTCAGTTCATCTGTGAGGTGCAGTTTAATTCTGAGGTATTTATACATCTGACTTTATACTTAAAATTACAGCATGAATCTGCACTGAGCCGCCTGATGAGACATGAAATGAACTGAAATCACATTCAATAATAAACTCAGTGAGTTACTTAGCAAGTTAAGCTTTATTTATTCATCAGGCTTCTTTACAAGACAGAAGGACCTGAGGGCAAATTACTATTTTACATCATTACAGCACAATTCAGTCGCACAAAGCAAAAATGATCATCACTCTTAACTCGGTGCTGCCGGCAATTCACTGGATTTATTCAATTCATTCAAATTCTTGTTCACGATATGAAAATCAAGTTCTTAATGTCACCGACTGCAGGTCACGTGACCTTAAGTGAATTTAACAGGACGGACTGAAGAATCTGTTTTTTCTGTGTTGGACTTTCTTGATTCTTCACTCTGTCTTTGTGAGTTGTGATCAGAGCTTCTCAGTGTCCGAGGCTGAGTTGATGTCTGTGCATGTTAGTCGCTCCCTGTGAAACCAGACATGTCAGCGCTCCCTCAGCAGTGAGAGAAGTCGATGACGTCTTCCATCTCACACAAAGACACCGACGACCCAAAGTCTGTAAATCGATAACTGAATCCAAACCCGAATGCGGGGTACAGAGGCTCCGTGAACGTGGATTTAAACGTGTGGAGATGGATCAGTGCCTCAGAGGTCACTTCGTAGAAGGACAGAATGCCGGCCTGAAAGTCCAGGTAGACCGCCACTCTGTCCGAGGCCGGAGAGAACTGATCCGGAAGGTGAGTAATCTTGTTATCATGCTTGACAAGGTAGCCACTGTTACTCAGACACAACAGCGTCCAGGAGTGGTGGTTCGAACCAAGAGAGCTGTCGGCCCCCTCTCCTTTCCGTATGATTCCTTTGTACGTCACTGCAATGTAAACCGGGCCTTTCCACTTGACCTCCCAGTAACAACGACCAGTCAGTCCAGTGCTGCCCAGCACCTGCAGCCAGCAGTCGAATCTCTCCGGGTGGGGACGGTACGGCTGCTTCTCGTCTACAGCGGTTGCCGTCCTGCAGTTGTCAGAGAGCTTGAGGTTTTCCTGCGCCGTGTTTTCATCCAGGACGAGTTCACAGACGTCTGATGGACAAGACGAGAAACAGAGGCAGTTCATCAACACGTCTGATGTGGGAATTCAAAGCAGCAGTTCTACATTTTGTGATGCGCAGGAGAGGACATAGACCTTAAGGATGGGACTAAAAGGACAAAGAACAGATAAATACTTTTTCTCTAATCTCATCTAATTCCTGACTGACAGACGTTTTTTATAAGTGACTGGTGCTTTGTAGCTTTGAGTGTTATTTTTCAGTAACTTACACTTTTCAAGCCTTTATTTTGAATAATTATTGTAAGAATATCACTTAAAAGTTTAATCCGTTGACGGTAAACTTACATTTCTTCAAACCAGGCGTCAGTCTTTGCTCTCCACAAAACTTGAGGCTGCAGGAAGAAACAGAGTCCTGATCAGACAAGGAATCGTCCGGTCCTGTTCAGTAAGTGTTTGTCACTGTGAGTTCATACGTGAGAGTTTCCAGTGGATAGTTTGGATCCTGCAGTAGAGCGGTCAGCACCTTCACCCCCGAGTCTCCGGGATGATTGTAGCTCAGGTCCAGCTCTTTCAGGCTGGAGTTGCTGGTCCTCAGAACGGAGGCCAGGGAGGCGCAGCCTTTCTCGGAGACCATACAGCCTGACAGCCTACACACACACACACACACACACACACACACACACACACACACACACACACACACACATATATATTGTTGGTAATAATTAAGAATTTTCATGGCTACATCGTTAAAGCAATAACATTCCTGCCGAAACTGTTTTTCTCATATGAACTCCGGATAATGTCTCAAGGATCAGGTCCAGACGTTGTCTGCAGTTGCCCACCAGCTTTTGACGGTCATCAGATGAAGAAATGAACGAATACCTACCTGAGACTTTGCAGGACACAGTTTGGACTCCCCAGTCCAGCACAAAGCAGCATCACTCCTGAATCCTGCAGGTCGTTGTCACTAAGGTCCAGTTCCCTCAGTTTAGACGAGTCGGAGCTGAGAACCGAACCCAGTTCTTCACAGATGTTGTCCGATAGATTGCAGCTGCTCAGCCTGAGAAGGTGTTGGTCAGATCAAACTGAATAAATAAACAGATAAAAGCTGAGGATTGTAGTCTTCTGTCTACTTACAATGATTTGTTGGAGGCCTTGACCACTGGTATCAGCCTGAGGAGACCCTCCTCTGAAGGTGAGTATTTCTTCAAGTCAAACACCTCCAGCGTGTCTTCCGACGACAGGAGGATGAAGACCAGTGCCGACCAGTGAGCAGGAGAAAGATTGCCTGCAGACAAACTTCCTGAACTCAGGTTCTGTTGGATCTCCTTCACCAAGGAATCGTCTCTCAGCTCATTAAGACAGTGGAATAGATTAATGCTTCTCTCTGGGGATGTAGTGTCCCTTATCTTGTCCTTGATGGACTGGATCGTGGGTTGATGGTCGGACTGAGGGAACTCGTCGGACGTATTCAAGAGACGTTTTAGAAGATCCTGATTGGTCTGCAGGGAAAGGCCAAGGAGGAAGCGAAGGAACAAGTCCAGCTGCCCATTTGAACTCAGTGCTTTTTCAATTGCAATCTCGTAGACCTCAGTTATGGGTTTTCTCCTGCATAGCGTAGACAGATCTCCCACTTTCAGCTTCTGCTCCGACAGTACGTTCTTGTTGTTAATGAGTGACATCACAACATGCAGGGCAGCCAGATACTCCTGAAGGGTCAGATGGACAAAGCGATACATCTTCCCCTTATCGTTGTCCTTCCACTTGCGCACCTCATTAAAGACCTCTGTGAACACTCCAGTGTTCCGTGACACTTTGAGTAAATTAATGCCACTGTCTTTCAGATCTGTCTCATAGAAGAGGTTGCCCTTCTCCAAACGGTCGAATGCTAGTTTCGCTAAGGACTTGATGTACCTGATGCTCTTTTTTGAACCACACCTCTTTCCTGTCTGCTTGATATGATACAGCAGGAATACTGTGTACATCTCTGTCAACGTTGTGGGCAGATCTATGTTCGCTTGGCTTTTCAAAACATCCTGTAAAACTGTGGAAGTGATCCAGCAGAAAACTGGGATGTGACACATGATGAAGAGGCTTCTTGACGCCTTGATGTGGGCGATGATTCTGCTGCCTTGTTCGGGGAATTTCTTCTTGAAGTACTCCTCCTTCTGTGGGTCAGTGAAGCCTCTCACCACTGTCATTCTTTTGATAAAATCCTGATGGATCTGACCGGCGGCTGCAGGTCGTGTGGTTATCCACACCCGGGCAGAGGGAAGCAGGTTCCCACTGATCAGGGCAGTCAGCAGAACCTCCACTGAGGTCGACTGTGTCACATCAAAATCAACCGGCTGAGGTTCTCGTTGCGTCAAATCCATCTGAAGGCGGCTTTCATCCAATCCGTCCAACACAAACAGAAGTTTATATGGACTGTTGTTAAAGTCGCAGTTTCCTGAGGCCTGTAGTTCAGCAAAGATACGGTTCAGATCTTCGTCGGTGATGTCTCTGGTTTCCCGGATACTTCGATGAATCAGCTCTGCCAGGCTGAGCCTTTCCCCCCTCAGTTGATTCAGTTCACTGAAGCTAAAGGGGAATATCAGATGCACATCTTGATTTTTCCTTCCCTCGGCCCAGTCCAACACAAACTTTTTCACGAGGATTGTTTTGCCAATTCCTGCAACTCCAGTCGTCAGCACTGTTCTTAAGGGTTTACCAATGGGACTCTTGAATATGTCACTGGGGTCGATGGTTTTCATTGCTGCCGTCCTGCAGTTCCTGATCAGCATGATCTCAAGCTGTTCGTTGATGTGCATTTCCCCCCCCTCTGTGATGTACAGCTCTATGAAGATATCCTCCAGGCGATGCTCTTCTGTCTTCTTGGCCATACCCTCTTGAACACACATGAACCTGCCCTTCAAATTCTTCTGTATCGTGCGTTGAAACTGTTCGATCTGTTTTTTTAGAGGCTGAAGCTCTTGCATCTCCACATCTGCAAGAGACAAAATGATCAAATCACCTGAAGTCACCAGACCGATGGTTGTGAGACACTTTAAATCCAGTTTCCTCACATTTCAATTAATTAAGATTCCTGATCTCTGCCTGTAAAGCCAGATCTGACCCAAGGTCTATCAGCACAGTGAGCGTTACTGTGACGTCACAGAATAACTTCTGCACAACAGTCACCAAAAGATCACGGAGGGTTTGACCCACTGATCCAGATCCATGACGCTCAGCCTCATGGAGCTTTCACCTGTCACCTTAGGTGTGTCTCTTTTTGCTTTCACTCCTTGCTATGACCCAGTCTTTATCCAATACTTTGACCCACTAGGCTTCATGTGGCATCCGACAGTCAACTGGATTAGAAACGGACACAACCAGACTTTTAAGAAAGATCTGCAGAAACATCTTCCTCTGCTCGTCATGTTGGCCTCACAAAGAACATCTTTACCTTCAAGTCTGCTGCTGCTGGATGGACGGCGAGGAAGATGAGGAGGAGCCGGTGGGATCGAGGAAGCTCCTGTGTCTTATTACAAAAAACAAGATGCTTTTTTCTTTGCAATTTACAGTTAATGTTATACCAAGATTTAGCGTTTTGAAGAGTATCTCCTTTTCTTTCCACGTGTTACCTTTTAGTTCTGAGCTCCTGTCTGACAGATACTGGACCAGGTTATACATGTTCATCTTCCTCAAAACCGTCTTGGCCAGCTCCACGGCGTGATGGGCGTATGTCTGCACCATCAGTGTCACCGTTTCCCGCCGGTCCGCCTTCTCCATCTTGTACCACGGGATCGGTCTAAAGCCTCTGTAGATCTTCAGCTGCAGGTACCACCTGAAGGCCTCAAAATCGTCATGTC
The DNA here is from genome assembly GCA_038501795.1 of Pseudopleuronectes americanus. NCBI lineage: Eukaryota > Metazoa > Chordata > Actinopteri > Pleuronectiformes > Pleuronectidae > Pseudopleuronectes > Pseudopleuronectes americanus. The sequence continues at coordinate 1,886 of JBAMIH010000388.1, read as the reverse complement.
CCAGCATCTCCAGGGTTTCCAAGAGCAGTTCCTCAACCGTCACCATCGCTGCTTCCTGATTGGATCAGATAATCGTTTTCCACTTTTCTAATGGGTTCCATACAGAGTCATGTTTTCTAAGTCTTAGCAAAACCAGCGTTTATCTCCGATAATGCTTTTGTTCAATTTTGAATTCAACACGTCCTTGTGGGGATTTTTGATTCATGGTTCCTCCTTGTGATTTCTCTGCAGAGCCACAGGAACAATACAGTGCTGAGCAGGAGCTTAATGATGATTGGTTGATATTCACTGTCATGGTGACGCGTTGCCTTCAAACTGTCTGTGCTGTGTGAGTGGTGCTGTGTTACCATGTGGGTTCAGGGGTGATCGTCTCAAATCTCAATCTTTATTCCCTCTTCATCTCGACAGGAACTTCAGGAAGATCCTAAAAAAAAGAAATCAACTTCAACTTAATTGTCACCATTATGGAAAATCCAAGGTGGGAAGTAACAAAGTACAAATACTTAGTAACATCCAGACAGATTTCAACCTAAATGGACAATAACACAGAAGATTCCTTGTTAACTCACACATACCAGAAGTCCCACAGCGTAAAATAGATGTATCTAGATGAAAGAGGCGAGAGAGAGAGTAAAGTATGTCGGAACAGGTTTTTTTTTAAACCAAAGGCCTCCTCTTCGGCCTCTTCGGTAGTCAAAAGCCTGAAACCGCATGTTCCTTTGTTCCGTATAAGACCAGAGCAAAGGAGACACACGTTTCAAATCTTATTGGTCACTCTGGGCCCATGACCTGTGAGGTCACAGGGCCAATATAAGGCCATTTCTCCCCCTCTTCTATCTCTCTTTCTGCAATCCCTCCAAGGAGAGAAGACTGTCCAGCCTCTCTTCCTGCATCGCCGAGGGGAGAAGCTGGGTTTCTCCAGCTCACGTCTTCTCTTTCCATCCAACTCTTCGAGAGGGGCACAAAGGTGCAGCGTCCAGCTCATCTCACCAAGGAAACCTCCTCCCAACCCAAGCGCTACCAAACTCCTAGTAGCGAGTCGATGTCCTGCATGAAAACTTCAACCAGCATCTGAGCTGCACAGCTCAACAGAACCACTAAGGCAGGAGCCACACAACCAGCCAGACGACTACAAAGAACTGCAAACTGAACTGTGTTGCGGTTGGAAATCAAAGGCAGGAGTCGTCGTTCTCAAGTTAAAATTAAGCAAGTTTATTCAGAGGTCACAGGTCAGGAAAACGCGGTGTCCAGCAATTGAACATGCATGGGCATCTAATTCTACGCAGCAGGCTGCACAGGAAAATGGCGCTTAAACAGAGTGCGCACATAGGTTTTATATTGATATACTGGGCGTGACAGAGGTTTTTCTTGGATTGGTCGAGACGCTGCTGCATCTACACGGGGCAGTGCCTCATCCTCTTGGAATGTCGCGTGATGAAGATATCGTACGTGCAATCCGTTGTCGTGGTTACCAGAGGTCATAATGTTCCTGCCTCAAAGGAGCTGCCTGAGTGTGTTGTGGGGGAGATGGTTTGGCCAAGGTCTGCTCATTATCTGTCTCACCTCCCCCTGTTGTTGGTCTTCTGTCTTGAGTGTGTGTGAAGTGAAGCTTAAAAAAGAGTGCGAATGTGTGTTACAAAGTAAAGTGTTGACTGTGCTACAGAGTGTGATAAATGCTCAAAGGACATGGTATGTGTAATGTATAGTGGTATATGTCAATAACTGCAACTTTCTTTTTCCCCTTTTCACGGACAGGTAACACAACTGGGCTTAATAATAATACGAGGCTAAGCAAGACTGTGTATTCGATTCTGTGTGATGTTTATAAGTTTGATATGTGTTGTGATATTGTGGTTACAAGTTATTTGAAAGTTAATGTTAGTTAT